>JAWZYV010013954.1:0-84950 GCA_038373885.1 Cheiracanthium punctorium
ACTGGTCTAATTAACGGTCACTGTCTCCCCTATCCCGACCACCCACACCCATAGTGCAGAAAGTACCCGTTTAAGCAATTAAAAGAGCCTCGAATAGAAAGTGGTCGCACATGGTCTCATAAATTTGTCGTTTGAAGAATAGACTGGCACTTTTGCTAACTTAAGATTGATGCTTTGCTGCAGTCTCCCCCGGCCGTTCCTCAACACATCACAGTATTGGAAGATGTAGGTAGAACCCCTTTATAGTAGCCCTGTAGTAGCCTTAGATGTAGGAATAGAGGTCTGCGCCGTACGGAAATTCGCGGCGGCGGCGCGCCGCGGCGTGAGAATATTTTTAGAAAAGAGCATAATGAAAATGGGTGTATGCGGACAGACACACCCATATTCATATATGTATAAATTGGAGCTAAAATGAGATCTTTTAAGGCTAGAATGAAAACGAGTTTTTATGAAAACTCTAGTCTTCAGTATGATGTTGTGCGATTACGGCCAATTAGCTGCACGTGGGCTCTCGGTCGACGGGTGGGGTCTAGAGATCACTATTGTGCTCGGGCTCGATTATATTTGTCTTTAATTTGTACAAACGGCCACATTTATAATATTCTATCAATGAAGTAATTGTCTTTTATTTATCTATCAGCTGAAATTTCAGGCTCGGGCTCCGACTTAAATAATATCACTTGGACGGGTTCGAATAAGTCCTCGGGCTCGGGCTTTAAAAAATGAGCTCAAACTCATTTCTAGAGAATTCCCCTCCGTAGGTGTCTTTCTAAGGGCTCCAAACTAGTGTTGTGCTACTCACTCACGAGGCGGTTCAAATGACCTATTCAATTGGGCAAAAGAGGGAGTACCTCGTTTTCCCGATTTGAAGTGGTTCAAATTCTGAAGTGGTTCAAAAATTCCGAGGCACCTCAAAGTTCCGCGGTTCAACTATTTGAGGTACTGAAAGATTTGAAGTGGTTCAAATTCTGAAGTTGTTCGAAAATTCTGAGGAACCTCGAAGTTTTGTCGCGGTTCAACTTTTTGAAGAGCCTCGAAATTTTGTTCTGTGAGAGAGAAGATGCGAAGAGTAGTTGAGGACTTTGTCGCGGTTCAGCTTCGTGAGTTAAAGGAGAGGAAGCGGGTTTTGAAGCGGCTGAAAATTTTGTACTGTCGCGGTCTGCTTCAAGAGGCGGGAGAAGAAAAAAGGCGGAGGATAGTATCATGGATGACGCGTTAGGTTACGGCAAGAATGAAGATTGATTTACGATTTCGGGAAGGCAGAAGGAGTTGTGCTGCGTCATGTGAGATTGCTTTTCTCCCTTTCATAGAAAGGGCGCTGCTTCCCTCCCCTCCACAGACGCTACATTACCTAGAAATGTCAACTGTATTTAAATTCAAGCTCACATATTCAAAATCCTCTTTAAACGTGTTCAGTTAAAAAAATACACATAAGACTTCTTTCTTTTTATTTTATTTATTCATTTTTGTTTGTTTGTTTGTTAAATGCACGAAATCTTTATGAAAGGGGCGATGACAGATACAGAAAACTATTTCTCATTTTTCTTAAAAGAAATTTTGTCATTTTCTCATAAATTTGTCAGTACAGAAATTTTCCCCGGCACTTATGTTTTAGATATAAATAGTTAATTCAGTCTGACGCTTGTTTATACGAAAATCTTTTTTACGAGAACTTGCGATTTTACAAACTAGCGAATGGTTCCGAATATACTCCCATAAACAATTTTATGATTCAATTTTACGAAATATTAGCCTCCCCATGACTTAGTGGTTATGTCACTCGAACTGGTAGACGGAAGGTGCCTGGTTCAAAATCTTATATCGCGTCCGTCGACGTAACCATTGGAAGTTTTTCCCTGGTTTTCTCCGAAACTTAGCATAAATACGTATTAGGACACCTTAGAAAGACTCCCACGGAGGGCAATCCCTCCGTGTGTTGTCCATCTGACGAGGATTTATAATTAGACTTCGGGCCAAGTACACAAATACTCCCGGTTACGGCCTTGCATACGGTCTATGTGCCAGTTTAGGTATTCATTCATTTCAAGCACATAATAAGTAAATATAATTATTCATCTATAAAATAAGTATAAATAATAGTATTAAGAACTGAACAGTAAGCTTTTATAGCATTCATCTATAAAAGCTTAGTTATAAAATGGAAATAAGTTAGTCTTTTAAAGGGTCTAGTAAATTAAATTAGTAATGATATGGAGCTTTTTTCTCCAAAGTATCTCTAAAATCTCGCTGAATGTTTAGGGCCTGGGCTCTCGCGTACACGGCGACTGTCAATCTAACGGTCTGGAGGTTTGGACGGTTTTTCCAGAGCACCTTTAGAGTCCTCCGCCCAAGGCATCCATTTTTAGGCAGATAGCCCTCGAGTAGCTTAGCCCTAAAATCCCACCAGATTTAAGAATAATACATAATGAAATTTATGATCGATATGTTTGGCATGATTTAGCTTTCGTGCAATTGCATAAATTTGCATATAGCATTTGGTGGTGGGAGGGATGTTTTCTACTGTAGCGAATATTGTTTTCGAGGTGTGTGTGTGTGGGGGGGGGGGGGACATGCTGCCTGTCGGGGAAGTTGTAACTAGGGAACTTCTGATTAATTCGTCCTGGGAATTTTTAAGATGTAACAATCTAAATTTTAGACCAGCTTTAATTTTGAAATGTATTAAATTTAGGCGAGGAGTTAGCCGATTTTCAAATCTTATCGATTCGACTTTTGTTCATTTCCGAAATAGCTTCGGTTTACGATTTTAATAATATAACGTCGTACATATGTGTTATTTCTAAGATTTTATTAAACTTTTTTTTCCTAAATCATTGTTTTCTTAAGTCTCTTTTCCTAAGCATTTTAGTTTCTTTTTCTCCTGCCCCAATTAAAAATAATTTGTAATTGCATATTTATAAGCGAAATTATAACCCGACTTACGCAGTTATTGCTCAGTCGCACCTATCGCGTAAGTCCGGAGTATTGCTGTATTTTATTTTTAAAACACACGTGAAATGAAAGCGATACGTTTGCATTCCAATCAAAGAAATAAGGTGGTATGATTATGCAGGCGCGTAGCCAGGAAAATTTTTCGGGGGGGGGGGGGATATCTTCGTTGAATCTTGAATCTTCGTTGTCGAGGTAATAAAAATACAGAACATTTCCATTCTAGCAAATTACTGTGACGAGTCAAAGTCAGAGCTTCTCTTATCTCAAAGGCTATTTCTTTCGTCAGAAGAATAGACGGAATTTTATCACTAATCCAAAAATTTCGGGGGGATATATCGATCCCCCCCCCTGGCTACGGCCCCTGTGGTTATGGAAGATTGCGGGAGGGGTAAGGTCGTGTATGTTCGGAACTCCACTTGAATCTTCGTTGTCGAGGTAATAAAATACAGGAACATTTCCATTCTAGCAAATTACTGTGACGAGTCAAAGTCAGAGCTTCTCTTATCTCAAAGGCTATTTCTTTCGTCAGAAGAATTTCTCAATAGACTCCCTACTACCGCTCTTTTAAAAGCCATTAAAATCAAATAAACACACGTCTGTTCTTCACCTTTGCACCCCCCCCCTTTTTAGTCCGTCAGTGGTGGTGAACCCCCCCATTCGAACTGGCGCCACCACTGTCTGGCCAATCAAACGGAATTTCGGTCGGTTTTCTCCAGATGTAACATGAATACGCCTTAGTAACCCTTAAAAAAGTCCCCCGTCCAAGGCGTCCTCCACGGCCGATAATCTTTCTGCAACTTCGCCTTAGCCACTAAACTAAAATTTCGTCAGATTTAAATGCAAAAATATTGTGTTGGAAAAGGTTTTACGATCGATACGCTTAGTATAATGGATCTTTCTTGTTAATGATGTTCTTGCTATTTTGAATTTTATTTGTGTACATGTGCATAGGTATATTTCAATTTGTGGCCTCTTTTTTAAAAAAAAAAACGGTTTAACTATTACTTGCAGATATTATTTTTTTACACAACGTTCATTAAATTTTCCTAATGTTTAATGTGTGATGCAGCACATTCTGAATATATTTATTTTCACTCATCAATCCCCATCCCGAAAAGGAATCCTGATGCCATGGCTATTAATCTGTTGAAGAATGTAACACCAACAACATTCAACAATTCCTTAATTCCCCAATAAATAAACTCCCCGTAAAGATTTATGCCTCCCTCTGCCATCCGCCGCTCTTCCAGAAAACGATTTGGACATGACAAACCATCATTCCTTCATACCTCACACATTACAAGTTTTTGTACGATGGCCTCTTTGCCTCTCCACCATACACAATTTGAACCTCTTTATTTCCCTTGCTACCTCACTTATTCGAAGTTTTGTACGACTGCCTCATTTGAATCTATTAATTTGATTGCCTCTTTCCCCCGCCACCAGACACCATTTGAACATCTTCATTTTCTTCGCTACTCACTCATTGGAAGTCCCTCTTCGAACGAGTGAGTAGGCTCGATTCGAAGTCCCTCTTCAAACAAGCGAGTAGGCTCGATTCGAAGTCCCTCTTCGAACGGGTGAGTAGGCTCGTTATTTGAAGTTGCCTCTTCATTTGAAGTCCCTCTTTGAACCTATTCAAAACTGATTGAAGTGCCTGCCTCACTATTCATTTTTTTGGTGCGAGTTACCCAACACTACTCCAAACCCGTATCTATACTCAGTTCTGAAGGGAACCACAGAAAACTGCGAACGGTTAAGTAAGTCGGCAGACGTGACCTGGTTTTGAACCAGGCCCCTTCCGTCTCCCAGTTCAGAGCGCTATGCGCTTGGCCACTGGTGGGGCTCCAGAGTATGAGCATGCTTTTGTGGTACACTTTAAAAAAATATTTCTGCTGTAAAACTGAAACAATGGATTTTATCAAAATGGGGTAGGTTTATGTTGTTTATATGCACATTCACAATACATTTAGTTATCAATATACGAATGATACATTATTTGCTTTAAAGCATTTTTTCCCCTCTCCATAACCTTCTCATGAACCATCCAAAACCTATAATGTTCTTTTGAGGTATAATGCAATGTTTAAACAGTTTAAAAAAAAAATCAAAATACGTCATTGACTCAAAAAATTTAAATTGTATCTTTAAAAGTTACTAGCATTAAGATGTATCCAGACAAAAGTAAGCAACTGAAAGTTTAGGTACAGTTTTTTTTTTTTTTTCCAGTTTTGAAGCGATTGTACACGGTGGGTTTGAAGCGATTGTACGCGACGGCCTAGACATCAGCGGCGGCGCAGACCTCTATGTAGGAAGTGGCTGTTTTTCGACATGAAAAGGATCGCAGAGATAAGAGATGAATGAAAACGGAAAGTAGTTTTAGCCATTATTCAGAAGTTCTGAGGAATATATCCCCCCCCCCCCCAGCTATCTCCCAGAAATGTAAACATTTCCGCTTCAATCTCTAATACTCATTTGCCTTTCATGTGCATTAAAAAAGCACAAAATTAATTTTTTTAAATCGCAAAATCAAAATTAAAACTCAGCTAAAAAATAGATTTCTTCTGATGAAAATTCCCCGACGAATTAATCAAATAGCTCCGATGGGGGGTCACAAGTTCCCCTACTGGGGGGGGGGGGCACGTGCCCCCCTGAATGTAACAACACAAATACCTAAAAGTTGTTTTCATTGTTTTTTAGAATTTGTACGCAAACGGGCGTAGCGGTCGAAACGTTCTTTAATATTCTTTTCACGTTTCCCTTCCTATCTCAAAAATCTTGCTTTAAAATATAACACAGATACCTAAAAGTTGTTTTCAGGGTTTTTTAGAATTTTCACCCAACAGTGGCGGATTAATGCAAGTTTGTCGGGGGGGGGGGGGGAGTTAGTTAGAAGACTGACATATATATCCATCTTATGGAAGCAAAATAGGATCTTTTACATTAATTTCTTCTTTCTAGGGGGGGGAGCCTTCTCCCCCCCCCTTGTCACCCAAATAGGCGTAAGGGACCGAAACGTTAATTTCACATTTCTCTTGATATATGAGAGGAAAAATAGAGATAGCTTTAAAATTCTTGCTTAAAGATATAGGGAATACAAATGCTTAAAATTAGTTTTCTGGGTTCTTTAGAATGCTAATGAAAAGGGGGATAAGGGGCCAAAATGTTATTTTCGAATTTGCCATCATATCTCAAAGGGAAATAAAGATAGTCATAAAATTCTTCCTTTAGAATGTAGCGAACAAGGATGCCTAAAAATCAGTTTCAAGGTGTTTTAGAATTCGCACCCAAGTGGGTGTAAGGGGCCAAAACGTTATTTGACATTCTTTTCACATTTCCTTTCATATGTCAGAGGAAGAAGAGATAGCCTAAAATTCTTGCTTAAAAATATAGTGAACACAAATGCCTTAAAATTATTTTCAGTTTTTTTTAGAATTCGCATCATAATGGGGATAAGGAGGTCAAAATATTGTTTACAAATTTTCCATCATATCTCAAAGGGAAAAAGAGATAGCCACAAAATTCTTGCTTTAAAATGTAGCTAACACGAATGCATAACAGTCATTTTCAGAGTTTTTTAGAGTTCAAACTGTTGTTAGGGGCTAAAACGTTATTTTCATATTTGTCTTCATATATCGAAGGAAAATGAAGATAGCCATAAAAATCTTGCATTGAAATGTAACGAACACAAATTCATAAAAATCTTTTTCAAATGTTTTTAAAAATCGACCATTATAAAGGGTAAGTTGACAAAAAAAGGTGTTTTTTAAGAAATATTTAGCTCTTGGGAGCTATTAATTTCAGGACAAAAATTTTTGTCTACCTGGTGAAAGGGCGAATCAAGTTTCAAGAGTTGCCAGATTAAACAAGAAAAATCCCCAAGGTTTGCCATTTTTGATGATGTATCACGAAAATTGGCATAAAAGAAATAAGTCCCCAAAGCGATACCTTCCATCTTTGTCGAGTGCCCCACCAGTGGTTAAGTGCATAATGCGCTGCGCTGGGTGACGGAAGATGCCTGGTTCAAAACCAGGTAGCGTCTGCCGACTTAACCTTTCGGAATCATTAGGCCTAGAGCCCACGTGTTCCTAATCGGCAGTAATCCCACAACACAACAAAACACAGCCATCTTTGTCGAGAAATTGCCTAACCCTATTGTTTATTTAATGGGAATATTGGTGTCTAATTCCAGTAAATAAAGGTGAAGTATAGTTAGAATATGCATGGCAGAGTTTAGGCGATTTTAACATAGATTTCAATTTTGAAGAACAAGAGGACAAATTTGATGCACATTCCAAACAGTATTTTAAAAAAATCAAGTATAGTTAGACTATGCCTGAAGAATATTCTAAAACAGTTTTTGTAGGCGATTAAATAAATAACCAAAATTTGTTTGATATTTATTTACTTATTTTCATTTGTTGTTGTTGTTGTTGTCGTGTCCATGGATAGACGACACTATCCATGGAAAGAGGGGTGTCATTGTCCCCGAGGGGGTTGGACTATTGAACTGGGAAACAATTTCATGATTCGGTTATGTGGTTTTCATAATCTGCATTGATCTTATGTTTTGTGTCCTTCTGTGTTACTCAAACCAGTGAAGCATGCTTTCTAAGAGCAATTTACTGTGCTCATGTCTTTATAGTACTGTATCAATGTTTCTCCCATCGCAGCATTCATTTTGAGCAATTTGAGTATGGTTTACCAAAAATCTGACTATGAACTTAATTTGTGAAAAATATTTATTAAGCTAACCAACGGCACTCTTGAGTTTAGTTTTATTTAAAAACTGGTTAAAATGGAACCCCCAAACTTCAATGAGCTGTTAGAGATGACTTTCAGTATAACTAGTTTTGATTGAGTATCTTCGCTCCAGCTTTTGTTGATATTAAATTATTAGCAGTTTAATCAATATTCTGAATGTATATTTCTAAAAAAAAAAAAAAAAAAAAAAGACCTTGTGGAATATTAAAAACATTTAATAATTTTCATAACATAGAGCAATTCTCACACATGTACATAGCCAGGATTCATTCTATGGGAGAGGGGGAGAGGACCAAGAAGGTAGACATTAGAGCCTGGTTGGCACAATTTATTACTACTAGCTTTATTTTAAAAGGGACAGCTTCTCCTTCCTTGGCTACACCTATAGCCTTAAAAATTATTATTGTCTGACTTTCTGTGAAGCCTTTTTTTTTTTTTTTTTTAACTGAAAGCGCAATACTGTAAACAGGCCCTGATTATATTCATGGGCAGTTGGGGCACACATACACAAATAGGCCAAAAAAAAAAAAAAAAAAGAACTTTAAAAGGCTGTGCACAGAGGCACAAAAATTAGCGTACATGCTGTCCCCCCCCCCTCCCGAGACAAAAGAAATTAATGTAAAAGATCCTATTTTACTTTCATAAAATGGAGGTATATGTCAATCTTCTAACTAAACGGCCCCACCGACAAACTGCCCCCCTCCCCAACAAACTTGCATTAATCCACCACTGATACAGGGGCATACAATTTGAAAAGGGCCCTGGGCACAAAAATGTTACAGTTAGGCTCTGGCTGTAAGTTGTCACTTATGGAGAGATGCCATATGCCAACCCTCAATGAAGCTTTTCAGTAGTAATTGTGAATATTTTCAGTAGTTTTTGATGTTTGTCAGTAGTCAGTGTAGCATCAGCAATTTTTTTTTAACTATTAAAAAAATTAATTATATGCTATTAAAAATTGATCTTAATTAAAAATAAATAGAAACTTAACAAGAATGAAACTATCACCCAGCCTTTGCAGTTAGCATGGCTTGAAAAGAAAAGCAGAAAAGTGTAAAGCCTGGGAAAGGGGGGGGGGGAGAAGAGAGGCTCCAGAAAAGCCCAGACACAACATTTTTTTTTCTTTAGTCGGCACTAATAACAAATTCTGTGCTGATTGCATTCGATAATTGTTTGTTTTAGACTTTGGGTGTTGTGTAATAACTCACGAGTGATTTTTGTTTTTTTAAGATCATTAAACCAACATAGCTTAAAAATATTTAGAATAAATCAATTTCTACTTAAATTTCTGTAAAAATTTCTTTTTTCCATAGTTTGTAATAAACCAAATTTTCAAAAAAAAAAAAAAAAAAAAAATTCCCTAGAAGCTGCGAAGAATCCATAGTAGTTGGCAGCGCAGCTTACACCATCTGCTGCCACTGTAAGGTTGACAGTATTTTTATTTAACAGGAGTTTTTTTCTTATTTTCAACAGAGGAACTTTTGTTGAAGAAACAAGTATAATTAAACATTCTTCAAACGTTTCTAGATTTATAAATTTGTCTGTTTACTTTTTACTAACTCACTGGACTAGCAAGTTGCAGGCATCACATCTATGTATAAATCAGCTTTTATACTGCAAGTATGTGCTCTTATACTGGTAGTATAAAAGATTACTACAAGAATTTTTTAACCAAGGAACTATCAACAAACTTGTCTAACAGGAAATAGAAAATTAACAATCTTGGAAACCATAGACAATGAAATCATGTTTCCACAAATGCTGTTTCTAAACACTCTTTACTTAAAAATGAATTTCATAGTTTTCTTTTCTTTTTTTTTTATAATGATTAAATAGAGAGCCAACTGCATAAGAATAGGAGAAATAAAAACAGAACAGTGATTACAAGTTGTGCGTATTTTTATACGATTGGATAAAAAGACTTCTAGATACCCCTATTGAAGAATGGATTTGGCCTAGGTAATTGCACAGAACCACAAGATATGCATCGGAAGTGGGGTGGGGAGCAAAAATTACTGATTTTATTTTTCACTGACAAAAAACTCTTTTTGAGTTCTCGGACTTAAATTGAACAGTCAATGATGATCAATATTGAACAGTTCGTATGAAACAATCAATGATAAATGTCAAGGCTTATTGTTCTCTGAAATGGTTTTGCTACATTATAATATAAGGGCCACATATTACCAAATGTACAAAGAACAAACTGATGAATTTTTGGTGAACAGTGTGGGAACACCTATTTAAAACACGTGATAAATGACACAGTCTTAAAATTGCAAGAATAGTAATACTGTGGTAATGCTATATGATTTATATTATTGTTATATTTTGAGTTTCATACTAAAATGTAAGAGGATATTAATAGCAGGCTAAAACATCGGCTTCAAATCGGCATGCTTCATATGTAACGTATGAATCAAATTAATAATACGTATTGAAGGATCAAAATAAGTTTCAACCAGTGTGAAGTAAAAAGAGCACACCACTTGACTATGCATTTGATGGAGCCAAAGAATGAGCAAATTTATTGAACTGTCCACCATGTTTTGATTCGAAATGCTTCTTAAGAATAAAGGATTCAATTGCAGCATAAGGACACAATCTACATTTGTATGGACGTTCTCCAGTGTGTAAACGGTAGTGTATAGTTAATCTTCCTTGCTGTGTAAAGCTCTTGTTACACACAGAGCAGACAAAGGGGCGTTCCCCAGTATGAATTCGTACATGCTGTCGAATATGACTTTCTTGCAAGAAGAACTGATCGCATAAAGAACACTGAAATTTTTGATGAAATGGAGCATCAGGATCTGTGTTTAAAACTCTCATGTAGAAACAAGTTTTCTTCCCTATTTCTTGAGTTGTAGTGCTTGAGAGAGAGAGATTTTGAAGAATATCTGAAAAGAATAAATATTTTTACAATTAAAACTGAAATCGAAAGAAACACTGATTTCAGCTAGAATTAACATGATGATTAAAACAAACAATTTGGGATCTTCTGAAAAATAACTTTAAATTATAACATTAATATAATACAGCAATTGATACTAAATATAAATCTATAAATGTTACAGGTGTCCAGTCAATACCATAGCAACTGATGTTGGCATTCAAAACAACGCAATGACTACATATGTTTTTTAGAAGACTGACTGTTACATCCTGAACTGCATGTTTATGTGCCTGCAAGTGGCCATAACCTCATGTAGGCCAAAGTTTCAATATTTCCAATTATGATATATGTTATGTTATGTCATGCTATGCTTATATTACTACTGTTGCAGAAAACTTCCGGTTTCTAGTTTTCTCGTTTTGTAGCTTTGAAGTCCAGTGCATATGGAAAGTTTTAGTAAGCAGTTAAGTTGACAGGACAAAACACTAATTTTATTGGTTCTATAAATTCAATGAATAATCTTCAGTATATAGGTCACAGAAATTAATGAACGATAGCATGATTTTTAACAGTCAGTATATCACATATGCATTCTTAGATGCTGTATTTCACATATAATAATATCCTTCACATACAATAAAATAGTCTAAAAACTTAGAGGAAATTCTCAGTGGAACGGTTATCTGCTCCTCCACATACAACAATGAAGAATTCACAAAACAGCCTTCAAAAACAGGCTCCTCAAAACAAGCAATAAAGAGTTGTTTATAATACCACAACACGAAGAAGCAGAGTACTTAGGCTCACAGTTAAGGTATTCACAGTGAGCCTAAGTTCATTTGCAAGAGAAAGACTTGCAAATGAACTGAACTGTTTGGACATGATCTACCTTTTCTATATAATCTCTCCAAACTTTCAAACAAATTCCATGAGATTTCCTTTCTGGAATAAACCTTACCAATTACCAGGTCCTGATTACTAAATAGGCCATTAGACCTGGGTCTGTAGAAAAAACATCTGCAGGCCTCAAAACTACAATACTTGTTATTAAAAATATGTACTACTCTAATGTAAAAATTCATGCTTGCAAAAAAAAAAAAAAAAAAAAAAAAAAAAAAATCTTTCAGCTGCCTTTTACAGATTGCATTTTCTATTATACACAAGCATGCCTACAAATATAATACATTTCCAATTAAAAATAGTTTTTAGAATATGTCAGTAACTGAGTTTAGACTTGCCTTCAATAAAATGCACAATTAATCCAGTTTCTGGTTTTGTAGAATGGAATAAAAGGACAGTGTGTGTGGGTTTTGTGGGAGAGGAGGGGGGAGCTTGAAATAATAGTGGGCCTACAGTATCAGGAGTGGTAATCGGGTCCTGCCAATTGCAAAACCCTGATTGCATACTACTAATGCTATTCCACAACCAATGCTGGAAAGTAAACATTATAGGCCCTATTAATGAAACTGCTCCAAATGTTGGTTTTCAGCAAAATATTAAAAAAATTTGGCACTAAAAATAAATTTCTAAAACTGATCAGCTAAATAATATTGCAAATATTTTGTGAGAAATACCAAACGCTATGCTAAACAAAGAGGAAACCTCAAACTCCTGATTGTATTCCATATAATTAATTTTCATGCAATAAAAGCCTAAACTTTACCCCTGAAGAACAGATGACCGAAAAGTTCATTACAGTATTGTGTGTGCTGTGCCATCACGTATTTGAAATTAGGTTTTCATAAATTAAATAACACTTTTTTCGGTAAATTTTGACCCCTCTCTCCCATAAGTCACCAGACCTGGGTCACCCTTATCCCATCTTTGCAATATAACAACCTTCATTATCATTTTAAAGCTGCCCCCCGACTTCTTTTTGTTTCCACACCTCAAAACACCCATGAAAGGCAAGCATTTCAGGACAGTGGACAGAATCAAAAGAGCTTGTACCGCAGCATTGAAGGACATTCCAGAAGAGGTCTACCGCAATGCATTCAAGAGCTGGAATACTCACTGGATCCAATGCATCGATGCTGAAAGAGTCCGTTTCGAAGATTTTTAATCACTTGGTATGAACAGTTCAATAAATGATTTTTAATCGACTTACTGACATTACTTTCAGGACATACCCTGTATGCACCAGAGATAACTGACATGCACATCCTCTAAATTAAATCGGGTTTAAATTTGCAGATTTATTTTAATAAAACATTTCATTTCTCAAGTTGAAAAAGAATAAAATAAATGATACAAAAGTTCTTTCAGATACGTTTAATGTACATCACAATTAGAAAAAGCAGACAATATATGAGCCTCTTTTAACGTGTCATAGGGAACCCGATCGCAATTTTTTCGCCGTGTTCTAGGGATCCGTGTTATAAGGGGGGTCTGCTGTATTTTATGAGTATTTGTATTTATTTTTAACAAAACATTTTTTTATGAGATTTTTGATGTCTCAAATTTTGATATACTTTCTTTAAATTGCAGATAGTGAAAGTTGCCAGTACTTTGAGCTTACACAAGCCCAGACTTGTCCCAGAATTGTTCCTAATTTCAATAGTCAGAAATGTTTTCCCTCTCGTTACATATTTAACTTTATCCCCATGCTTTTCACATGTATAAAACTTGACTCTTCACCCTGGATAGTAGTTTCAACTTGTAATTGAAAAGTGTGAATTCTGACTTTTTAATTAAAAACTATGCCATTTTGAGGACTTCAAGTATGCTCTAATAGTTAAAATATTTCTTTAGCTAACAATTTCTACATTTAAGAATTATTTCCCCTACTGCAAAAAGGAATACCATGTTTATAAATCATGTGTATTTTAAAATTTGATTCATTTTTTTGAACAATAACTGCAACAGGGCATTTGAAAGGTTTATCACTAGTAAGAGTTTGCATGTGTTATGTTAAGTTTTCTAGTTGGGTGAAAGCTTCAGTGCATGTAGAGAAAACAAAAGGACAGACCCACATTTTCAAACAGTAATTATCAGAAAATTGTTTTCCATAATAGGAGTAAGTTGGTGCTTTCACTGTCAATACTCAGAAAATCAGTGGACGTTTTTCTTGGCGATAAGATGATGATCTAGTCCCTGAAATTACCATATAATGACTTAAAAAAAATTCTCACACATAAAATAAATAACTTAGAAATTTATCAAAGTTGATTTATCTAGTCATACCAATAATGTAAATGCACATTTATATGCTATTATTAAAGTTGGCAGTTTGCAAAACAATATAATACTTGAATTGCAAAACATTAATACATAAAAATCATCCACAATACACTATGACTCATTTACAAAAAAAAAAAAAAAAAGTATGAATCCATTCTACTAATTCTTTATGTAAGTAAAATTATAAAAAAAATAAATAAAAGTCATTAATAAAGAAGTCTTAAATTTTTTTTCTGAAATTTTCGTAATAACTTGGAAATTGGGAATATGTAACACTGTTTTCTAATATAAAACATACAACTTTGCTTTTCAAAAAACATTTTAATTGTACATGCACAGTGTTGAAAATTTAGGGGATTTGTCACTAAATTTAGCCTACAGTTTTTCAATTTAGGATTATTGATTTTCTCATTGATTTATGGACTTTTCACATAAATCTGAAGTATTTTTCTGAAGTTCCTTCAAACATTTAATTTATGGTCAGTGGTACTTAAAAAAAAGTGTAGTGATCAAATTTTCCTCTTAATGCATGACTTATAAAGCCACTAGTAATCATTTTTTTTTTAATTGTATGGGATTAAGTGGGATAAAAAGTATCAACATTGAACATCAGTGATGGAAAAAATTCCCCAAACACATACATACGATAAAGGAAAAATGCCTCAATCACTATGACATTTTGGGTGGAAGTAATGCATTATCAAAATAGAAAAACCGTTAACTTTTTTGAACAATTAACAATAAAAAGACTAAATTTATCTCATTCAAACACCAAGGTGGAAAGGGTTTTCAGTTAATTAAAATTATAAAATTATCTTTGAAATAGGTTGAAAATTACAAAAATAAAACAATTTTACATGCTCATGTTTATTAAAATGCACTGGTGACATATTTTCTATTCAAGCGCCTTTGTTTTCCAAAATACTTAATTTTGTGCTTTGCAAATGAATGTAATATTTTTATAATATAATACAACTTCTAAGAAGTGCCTCACAGCTTCACAGACGCACGTTAAAATGATAAAAAAGGAAATGGGAGTCAACTATCATTTGTCAATGATACAATGCTGAGCTTCTGCTTTTAGTCTACAATGCCCCCCCCCCCCCCCCACTCACCATAAACACACCAGGAAATTTTAATGCAGAAAAGTAACATGTCTGCAGGCAGCAGAATTTCCTGTATCAATCTGCAGCACCAAGGTCAAAAACTTAAAAGCTACAAAATAATCGGCAGTGCCTGTTGTTGTGCTGTGTGGTTTATGCTACTGGCATTTTGACTACCTTAACTCAGTGGCAAAATGACTTGCCACCGCCATATTTTATGTATCTTTTTTGTCCTTGAATTGTAATTATAAAAAACATACATTGATATCTTTCAAAAAGTAAAAGCCTAAGTAAATAACTCGTAAGAAAAAGGGTTCAAAATAAGGTATTTCCTAACTTATTTTGAACCTTTTTGGAACACCCTGTATAAAACACATTTAACTGAAGGCAGCACAAGCTTCAGTGTCAAGGGGGTATAGACCCCAAAAGATAACCAAACATGATCAAAGAAAATTGAAGTGGATTGTGAAGAAAATTAGGGAAAGAAAACGATTGAAAACTTTACAAATTACTAAAGAATTTAATTTGAACTCAGAAACAAAGATGGGTAAATGCTTTATATACAAAGCAAAAGGTGGAAGCACCAAATATAAATCGAAGTGATAAGTCACTTGACCAATATGTTTACTTGTTTCTGAAAATTTTAAAACTACTGCTTTTACTGTTTTAAAATACGTACAGTATAGAACCTCTTATTAGGAAACCAGTTATCCAGAATCTCATTTTTCAATTGATTAAATTCCTATTTTTACAAAAGAAAAGCATGTAGTGAGATTTTTTCATTTCTTTTGTTTTTTCATTTTGAGTACTACACCTGGAATTTAAAATGTAAGCAATCAGGTAAGGTGTTTTATTTATTTATTTAGTATGTGTGACCAAGTTTTCAAGAAGCTATCATACAACCTCACCATGGCACAGTGGTTATGTGGCTGGAAATGGTAGAGGACGAAGTGTGAAGGTCCTGGGTTCAGGTCCCATCTCATGTCCATCGACCTAATTGTTCAGAGTTATCTGTTGTTTTCTTCAAAACTTAGCGTAAATACAGGTTAGGACCCCTTAGAGAGACCCCCTCATTCTGAGACCTTTCCTTGATTTTTGTAACAGTTTTTTCTTTTCTGACTTTTTGATGATTTCCTTGATCTGGTAAACAGTTTATTCAGTCATATTTTCATACAATTAATTCTTATTTGCTTGTTGATACAAATTTTGAAATTTTCTTACTGTTCTTTTCAACAAGAAGGAAAGAGTATGGAGAATGATTGTTAAAAATTACAGCAGGGACTTAACTAATGTTTACCACAGTTTATTAAGCCTAAAAATAACTTTGATACTTAAAACATATTTACAAAGAATTTAAAATTCTATATTTGCTATATTTTTCTTCCAGTCTACTCACAGTATATTTTTATACTTGATATTCAACTGAGAAGCACACAGAATCGTCTACACTTTCAACCTGATGTTAACTAAAATTTATGAGACAAATTCTTGTAATTGAGTGCATTATTCAAATGTTCGATATCTTTTATAACTTTTTTTTTATTTTTCATAAAACATTAACACAATGCCTTTACATAGAATCTATAAAAACAAAATATTAACAGATAAATTTTTTATGTTTTTGCGCTAAACTTGCAGGTTTTTTAAGTACTATAAAAGTTGAGACTTTTGAAAGTATTCTTTAGCACTCAAACAATATTCATACGCACAATCCTCTTGATTCAGAACTAATCTAACATGAAAATAAACAATTTTCTTATGTACAATACAGAAAGGAATCAGCAAATAAATAAAACTGTTTCATTCAAACTTTTCAACAGGAAAAATATAATTATACCAATGGCGGCTTCTCATTAGGGGCCAGAGGAGCCTGGCACCACCATTTACATTAAAACCTCTTCCTATTAAGTAACACAGTTCTTTTAATGATTTAACTTTATTGAAAAAAAAATGCACACATTTTATTCTATTTCAATAAAAGGTACTCAAAAGAAGGACAGTTATGTTTTCCCTTCCCTAACGTATGCACAGGACATGGGCATGAGTGCCTTTGAATTTGGCGTCTTTCTCTGTGTATCAGGTTAGCATATCTGGCTACTAAGCACAAAAGCCATATTGACATGCTAACAAGGCTTCAAAACTTAACTTTGTTAGAGTCTTTAGGGCAAAGATCTAGCTCTGGTATGGTGTTCTTCAGAACTGAAAAGGGGAAATTTTGCCAAATGGGTAGTTATTGGTGAAACTTTCTGGTCAGTGAGATATCATTTTTATTCGTGTAATCTTAAATTTTTTTGCAGTCAGATTTTTTTTTTTTCTTGATTTAAGAAATGTGATGCCAAAAGGTTAAGATTGATTTTAAAGTAAATTTATCATTTAAAAATTATGAACAAGCAACTATACAGAACGTAAATACTAAAAAAAAATTAAACTTATTAGAGGAAATGGCTTTTCACTCATAACTAATATTTTAACAAAATCATTGCTTTTAATATTAACATAATTAGGTAAAAAACAGTAAAAATTGAATTGCAATTTTGATAATCACTTGCCATTTGAAAAATGTTAAATACTTATACCTTGTGCACAGGGGATAGAGTGCTCTATATGTATATATATATATATATATATGTTACGGTAAATGTGATTAATCCAGTGATTATGTATAATAACCGGTAATTATGCATAATCACCACTAAATTCGGAAAATATGATAAATTTTTGAAAATTTATCAAATTAACCGGTTTGTTTGCATAATTCCCAACTCGTAATAGTAAATGTGATAAATGCCTTTAGTTTTACGAGAATTCGTTCAGATTGCGCAACTGCTTGGCTTCTATCAACACATGACAACCACATGACTTCAGTAGCTTTTCCCATTTCGTTGTATCTAGACGTTTTTTCGCTACCCTCTCGTATTTTATAAGACATTGAATAATTTATGGTATGCTTGAGCGTTCTAATTCCAAATCAGTGACAATTATGGATACTAAGAAAGCAAACAGTGGCTTTTTGACGAAAGAAAGATATGATGACTTGCTAAAAAAGTGAATAATAGTAAAAACAAAAGGAGTGGAAAAAACTGGAAGATTATAAAAGACTAAAAGATACGATGTAATGAAAGTAGCCAATGTTGAAAAACTTATCTTTCTCGTAAGTGAAAATAGTTCCAATGTTAGATTTTACGTGTACTTTGAAGAACTTTCTACCATAATTCATGAGGTACACTTATCAATAGGCCCTGGTGGTAGAAACAGGATGTTCAAAAGAAATTCAAAAAAAGTACAAAAACATTACTACCGAAGAGGTCATAATTTACTTAAATTTGTGTGAAATTTGTCCAAAAAAATCCAAGTTAACTAAAAAAGATCTTGTTGTTAGGCCAATGGCCTTTCAAATGGACCAATTGGACCTATGCCAAGTGCACCCAATTGACATGCAATCGACACCAGATAATGACTAAGTTTATACTTGTCTATCAAGACCACTTGACGAAGTTCGTACAGTTGTGTGCCCTAAAAAGCAAACGTGCAGAAGAGGTTGCATATCACCTAATTGATATTTTTGCTATATTTGGAGCCCCCAGTGTACTGTAAAGTGGCAAAGGTCGTGAGTTTAGTAACAAAATCGCATAGAAGAAGATTGGACAATGTGTCCGGATCTGAAAATTGTGCACGGAAAACCTAGGCACAGCCAGACTCAAGGCTCGGTTGAAAGTGCGAACCAGAAATTGAAAATATAAGTTCTTGGTTGGAAAGCAATCACACCAGTAAATGGTCCAAAGGGTTACGTTTTGTGCAACTTATGAAAAATAGCGCATTTCATGAAGGCATCAAGTGTTCTACTTATGAAGCAATGTTTGGGACGCCTGCAAAATTTGGCTTGAAAACGTCTTTCCCGAAAAACTCTATCGAACATCTTAGAACTGAAGAAGAGCTTCAGACATTAATTGATACAGTTAATAATACTTCCAAAAACATCAATATCGAAATAGAAAATGTTTCTAATATGGACAAGAACGATCTATCTCAAAATGACCCTCCATCTGAAGTTAATTTTAAGACTCAGAAAGAGAATGAAGCAGCGGTCGCTCTAATCCACACAGATATTTTATGCAGGCAAGAGCAAGCAAGAAAACATAGAATGAGTGCTAAAGAAGGTTTAGAATTACAAGCAAGGAAAATGTTGAAAATTTCAAATGTTAAATTTCCTGCTGGTAAATTTGGTGACACAGTGAAAATACGAATACCAGTCGTTGACAGAGCAACAAGTGATCCCCGAAATTTATTAGCGGTGATATTAGAAGCTCAAAATGAAGAGTTTTATCAGTTAGGAACGAAACAAGGAAGACTCTCGCCAAAATAAATTCACAATTTGTAAAGAAAAACTTATTTTGCTTGACGATGTTCCAGATCTAGCAATATCATTTCGAGAATGCATTAGAAAGACATCTCTTTCTGGAGGTCAGGGACATTGTGTTTTTAATGGACAATGCGAGTCTGATGAGTGCAAATGTAAAAAAGCTGGCAAACTTTGTAATTCTAAATGTCATAGCAGTCTAATATGCTTAAATAAGTAAACTTAAAATATTTAGTAATTTCTAGTAACAGCATTTAGTGTTATCTGAAAAACGTTTTTTTTTTTCTCTTGAATATTGACTTAGTTTGTTTTTATATGTAACTTCAGTTTTTTTTAAAATGTGCAACTGTTTTGTAGAATTTCATGTAAATTGTATTTTTTTAAATTTCAAACACCTGTGAGTCCCTTATTCAAATTCCGTTCAAGCTAAATAAATCTATGTGACTTAAAATAACCATTTATTGACATTTGACTGTAAAATATAAAATATTTTAATTCGTGGTCGCTTATGCCATAGTGTCCAACGAAAAAATATCCTTCTGAGTAGTAACTACAAAAAAAAAAAAAAAAAAAAAACCTGCACTCTATTCTTCTGGCCCAATCAATCATGATATTTATCACATTTACCATTATGAGTTGGGAATTATGCAAACAAACCGGTTAATTTGATAAATTTTCAAAAATTTATATTTACCATATTTAGTGGTGTTTATGCATAATTACCGGTTATTATATATAATCACCAGTTTATTACTTTTACCATAACACATATATATATATATATTCAATTTTAACTCTCACTATTTTTTAGGTCCCACCAATTAAAGGTCATGTGCCGCCACTGCTTTATACAATAAAATTTGTAAAATATATTTCATCAGTACCATTTTCATCTGGTTAAAATTGTAATTTATTTTATATTTAGTTACATTTTCTTACATATTACTTAAATGACACTTATTATACAGATCTGATAAAGTTCATATTCAATAAAAATTCAAACAAAATGCTACATATACACATAGAAATTAAACTTCTATAGATGTGTCATTCAATAACCTCTAAGCCATTCAAATAGCAAAATTAATTTTATATATATACAGAAGAATCTCCCTATAACGAAGTCTCTTTACAACAAATTTCTCCATATAATGAAATATTTAATCAAAGCGTAAGGCTTAAATAACATTAAAAATACTCTCCATATAACAAAGTGATTGAATTTTTTCTGACTTATCTTTGAGGTTTTTTGTCATTTTTGAAGAAAGTTTCCAACTTTTGAGCATTCAATTCCTACAGACTACGGGCCTCACCAATAGCACAGTGGTTATGCCACTGGAAATGGTAGACGGGTGATATGTGAAGGTCCCGAGTTCGGGTCCCATCGCGTGCCCGTCGACCTAACCGTTCGGAGTTTTCCGTGATTTTCTTCCGAAACTCAGCGTAAATACAGGTTAGGACCCCTTAGAAAAACCCCACGGAGGGCACCCCACCCATCAGCCTAGAGCCCCTGCGTAGCTAATCGGCCGTAATCCCACAAACCAAACCAAACCTACAGACTACTTGCTGAAACCACCTGACATTGGTCTCATTCCAGAAATAAAAAATCAAAACCATACCATACCAAAATGCTACAATCATTCAAAACCATTAAAAGAGATTTAAAAATGGAAGAAAATGCGCCTATATCCAGCGCCCTTTTAAAATGTGAAAATTTAATATCACGGAATGCAAAGCAATGTAAAATAATGGATTTTTTCAAGTAAAATAAATGGGAATAGCACTACATATTATATTCTCTAAATTTGATAATTGTCTTTACTTTTGAACATCTCATTTAATCATTGAAAATGAAGAACATATAAATTTAACAAATTTACAATATACACCGCACCCACGAAAATGAGCTTAGTTAGCTAGAAAATCATCAGAAACGCCGCACCCGGCATAAACGCCGTAGCCGCAATCGTTAGTGGGGGGGATCGTGGTCAGAAGAAGTCAATGCCAGATAAAATTCAATATTTTCTAAAATAATTTCTTAATTAACAAAAAATAAATAAATAAAAAATATGTTACATTACTTATTAGACCTAATTTATTAGAAAAGCTGTTAAGTTGATCGGATATATTTCGGTAGAAATTGGATAAACGGCAAAAAAAAATCTCTTTTTTTCTCCCCCTTCCCATAGAATGTTTTAAAGTATTTACCACTATTTTACGAAGCTTACGATTTCTATTTTCAAATAATCAGATATCAATGTTTATATTCACAAAGGCGAATTTATAGAAATAAAAAAATAACTTCTAAAAACCTTCTTGCATCCGCACAAAGTTCGGACAGACTACCAGGCGCCATTAAAATGAAAACAGCAATCGATGTGTGAGAAGAGGCTCCAGTTAAAAGTAAACATTTCCCCCCCGCGGATGGCCAGCTGTTGATTAAGTAATGAGCTTGCTTCAGCAAATTGTTGTTTTAAACTGAATGTTGTGTAACAACTCTTGATGGTATTTATTTATTATTTTTGATATTTATAACATTGGGATTTATTTTAAAAGCACTCAGCTTTTTCTTGAGCATACCAATTAGTTGGCAGTGTTTATTCGATAGAGTGCTCCTGCACAGGGCGCAAAGCCGCATGGCGAAAAAAAAAAAAAAAAAAAACTTTCATATTTATTTATTTATTTATTTATTTTTTTTTTTGAGGGGAGGGAGGGGAAGGGTTAAACTCGCACCGGGCGCAACATAGACTAATTTTGGCTGAAATTCAGTATTTTAAGAACAATAGAAGTTCATGTGAAAAACGGATGCATTTAATAGAGGGTAGTGCACTTTTGCAGTATTTTACAGAACTTTAACCCTTCAAAATATATATTCAAAACTTCATTAAAATTTAATTATAGTTCTAAAATGTAGATGTAAAAGATTTACTTCTATTTTTTTTTTCTTTTTACTTAATTGAAGAGACATCGGTTGGATGTATGAAGCCATCCACTTCAGAGCACGGGACATGGACCCATCTCAGGGCGCTCTGACTTTCTCCAAAACTGGATCAAAGATCAAACCTCTTTTCTATGGGGGTAGGTTCGCATTCTGATTCGCTACGCTGTGATCTATGCACGCTAAAGAGTATGTGTCGGTGGTGGCGCCATCTTTTGAGAAAATTATCACTAAATGAATTTTTTGTCGAAGATTGGCTAAAAAAAATTAAAAATATTGTAAATGCCGCACCCGGTAGAAACGCTGCACTTACTATTTTTTAACTTTTAAAATCATAAACGCCACGGCGTTTCTTCCATAACTTACGGTACTTTGATTTAACAAATTCTCCGACTTAATGAATATTTTTTCTGTCCCGACAAAAAAGGTGCTAAAATGCTCTGATTTAATGAATTTTAGCTTTGATTTAACGAACAGCAATCACTGAAATAAAATTTGCACATAAAACTAAAACTTTGAATTTTTCCGAAGCAAAATTTTAATCTTTCACACCCTAATTCAAGTGTGTAATACAATAATTTTTTTCTCAGTTCTCCAAACGAAGCAAGTGCCTACGAAGGCAGTGATACATAAACAGTCATTTACAATTACGCCGTGGATAATGATGATTAAATGCCTGGATGGGAAGACGTTCCTAGTAATGGAAATTTCACAGGATATGTGTCTTACGGTGTACAGCTAAGTACCTGCGATAGTGAACAGAAAGAGAATGAAGATTCTGAAAGCAGCAAAGAGATGACAAAGAAACGGAAATTGAATTAAAAAAGGTGACATTCCAAGAAGCAGTCTGCAGCTTGAATGCTTTAATTTTTTTTTTTTTTTTCTCACAAGATTGATGCTGTTGTTCTTTCGAAGTTAGAAATTTTCAACAAAGAACTTTGGAAAGTCAAAGCAAAGCATTCTTTCCAAAGTGCGAATAACTATGTGTGTATTATGTAATAAATTTTAAGAGCAAGTAACATTACAAAATTTAGATAATTTTAAAGTTGATCACCTAACGTATAACTTATAATTTAAGCTCGCAGTAAACAATAATCATTCTTTTTTTCATATCTATATCTAAGGGTATTTTGCACTGATATTTTTATACCAAACTCTTTACAAAAATTGATATTCGATTTAACAAATTGCTTCAATTTAACGAATGGACTTGTGGGTCCCAATCAATTCATTAAATCGAGGTTCGACTGTATATAAATTTTTAACTAACATTATCTAATAAGTTAATATTTACTGAAATAACACCAAAAATCTCTAATCTCTGTACAGCAAAATTTTCTCTATTGCGAATTTGTTAACTGGAACCAAGCGAGTTCATTATATGGAGATTCTGCAGCATATATATATGTGTGTGTATATATTATTCAAACATTGCTCCATAAACCTTCATGGGCTTTGGATAGCTATTCTAGAAGAATGATAAAAAATACTTCATTCATTAAAAATTACAGTGCACAAATGTAGTTAAGACTATTTAAAACATGAAAGTTAGAATAGTTCTGTAAATGTTATTAAAGTTGTTATAACATGTACAAAAAACACTTGAATATTAGTTGAATACACAAATAATACACCTATAACAAATATTAATGCAGAATAAAAATAGCAGTAAAGCTGTTTTTTTTTTTTTTTAATACTTTGTTAAATGAAGGGCTTTTTTTCTTTGCAGGGAGATAATCATAAAATGATTGAGACCAGGGCAGAGGCTAGTGACTATACTTGGGCAAACATGGCCTAACAACACTGGAAATGGTACTAGGGACTTTTTCAAAGCTTTCTTTCATGCATTTCTCCAATGATGCCTAAAAACTACTGATGTTAAATATCCATTTCACAGTGGCACAGATTACCTCTGTGGGAATAAACGAAGTTGTCAGGTTAGTTTTGCCTAAGTATAAGTAATATAGTCTTGATACATACTATGCATATAAATACCAATATAAACAAGTTCAAAGTCATTTAAATTAGTGTTTACTTTTGGGATTCACTTAATGCTTTTGGAACCAGCATACAAAATTACATGAAATTTATTACAAATTGTACATTTAACACAGCCATTGTTGTCTAATGTGATATAGCTAATCCCCTCACTGATGAGAATCATTCTTTTTATATAAGTATTCAAAGCATGATATTAATTAAATAAACTGGAGATAAGCAAATTGTCTGGAGGTGCTCTCATAATCACACACTTCAATTAGCCAGTATAACTAACATTGAGACCTCTAAAGACTTATGTTTAAATGAAAATTTGCATCAAATTTTCATTATTATTATTTTTATTTTTTTTAAGTACAATATTTTTAATTTCTCTTTAAGACAATTTAATTTCTGTTAACCAAAAATATTATGTCTAATATTCATATGTCTTTTCAAATTTGATTTGTCACTTGAACTATAGTCACATGCACTACATTTGAAAGGTTTATCACCAGTATGAATTCTCAAATGGCGGAGCAAATTTCCTTGCTGTGCAAATGAAGTATTACAAACACTGCAAGAATAAGGACGTTCTCCAGTATGAGTTCGGAGATGAGTTTTAAGAAGGTAATACCTGTCTGTGAACATTTTTCCACAGAAAAGGCACTTAGATGTCCTTAAAGACTCACTGTAAAAATCAACAGATGTTCCACTGGCAAAGGATTCCCGAACAGAGGACAAAAATGCAAAATCTGAAATTAATAAGTGATTATTTTATTAGGCATGGAAAAGATAAAATATTTCATTTCTACTTTCTTTCAAACATGCATTTGATTATTTTAAAAGTATAATGGTTAAAAAAATTGATTGAAAAAGATAATATATATTTAAAATAAATAATTTCATCTCTTTCTACAAAGAAAACTGTTTTATTAAAATTTTAACACCTAATCATTTAATTTTTAGCACATTTAAAGATTCATCTGTACTAATATATCAGGCAATTGAATGTATTTATTACTATTTTCAATTTGAGACAGTTGGTCTTTACAGAAATACATGAGAAAGTAACATTTTATTTAAATAGGTTTTATTTTTTTTTTCCCTCCACTATTATTTTCACAAATGAATTTATTAATCAAAGTGATCTTCTAAAACATTAAAGTTAAGTAAATTCAAATTCTTTCACATTTTATGCATAAAAATTTGCATATTTGATATAACATACCGAATAACATTATCTCTTTTATTTCAGCTTCCAAGAAGTAGTGTTCTATATTAAAAAAATTAACAAGAAAAAACTTTTTTTCAAAGTAATACACACATTTTCATCAAATAAACTAGTAAGAAAAGAACTGTTTTTTAAAACATAGACCATCCACCTACAAAAATGCTATTTGCATGTCTTAGTTTTATACACTTCAAAAGGTGTATCTTTCAAACATAAAACACTCTCAAAGCCAGAAATTTTACTACATACATATACAGTAGCATATGCAAACTTGATATAAAGGAAGAGTGAGGGTGGGGGTATGAGTGTTAAAAAGCATAATCTTTAAGTTAAAAAAAATAGACTGTTAAAAATTCTTTCTCGAAGGTGGTGGTGGAGGGAGGGGTTGAAGCTCAAACTCAACCCCTTCGCATACACCACTGTGCATATATATATATTAAAAAAAAAATGAAATTTAGTTGAGTAGATTCCAATCTTAACCTTTTTATTCAAAAGCCATTAAACCAGCCAGTTAACTCACAGAGAGTTAGAGGGAGAAATAGTATTCATCAGCATATGAATACTATTATATTCAAATATAAAGGTTATCATAATAACCTTTGGACAAATACAAAGGTTATTATGATAACTGGTCAATATCAATCCTGCTTGGTCTCCAGTCAAATCATCCCTCCAGGTTACCTGATTTGAGGTCATTATAAGTGATTTGTCATTTAGTGAATGCTGCAGTTAGTTCAACAAAATATTTAGCAGAAAAAAAGATTTCCCAACATCTATCCACATGCTCTGTTGAATTGTTGTGAAGTTTTTATTCATTTAACTTTCTTCTTCTTGTCTTTTGCAGTGATGATGTACCTGTGAAATCTTCTAAATGAACTATTTAAAAAATGCATAAAATCAGCCAGCTTTTTCTTTTACGGCATTTACTAAGTCTAATGTATGCTGTTGCTGTAGCTGGACAGAAAGGGTAAATCAGTATCTGCCAACTGCAGAATGTCAAATTGAACTTGGTTCCTGCAAATTTATAATTAAAAATAGTAATAAAAATAAGAATTTAAGGCTGTGTACATACCAATGCCAAAATGCAAGCAGAACTGACAATCACATTCTTTATCTCTTATGAGTTGTAACCTGCTTTTACCTATTAACATTCTAATGATTCAAATTCTGCTTTACTATCCAAGAGAGGGAATATATGGAAAATATATATAACATACACTTTCTTTCATTTGTTACTTTTTTCATTTTGCAGTCAAAGTTTGTTTAAAAATTGGCAGCTTAATTACTGTGTTTCTTGGGGAAATATTTACAATTAATCAGGCGTGTTGCAGCAGATATGTCATTTAGCATCAGCAAAGCTGACATCTCGGCTCAGTTTGTCTCCTATAATTCCTTTTCAGAGCGCGTCTCAGCTAAAACTACTTTTTGGCTCATTTTGTCTTAATAAAATTAGCTATACAGCTCTTTTTGCATTGCTTAGCTATCTCAGCATATAGGACTTAATAAAATTGTAAAACAATGAGCTTTAATTTATGCCATATTTTAAATGTGTTTTACGGACTGCATATATAAGTACAGTTGAATCAAATTTTAATGAGCGAACTGCAAATCATTTTGCTAAAATGAAATTTCATTATCTTTCAAACTACCAGGTTTTGATTTTGTTAGGCATAGTTCATTGGTTAATTTTCAGCTTGACTGAATTTTATCACTATTCATAAATGATCTGAAAATACTAATACGATGGAAGATCTAAAATCTGAAATCTGCAAGGCTCTAAAATCCACACTATCTCTTCAATGTAAACAATGAAATCTGTCCTGTCAGCTGCAAGTTCAGAAAACTGATATAATTAGAGTAAAACTAAAAAAGCGATTCCCACTTGAAGAAAATGATATTTAAGAATTTGTGAAGATTCAGGCCCTCTGCTACATTAACAAATCTGAGGATGACAAAAAATTAATATAATAACTTTTGATGAAAGTGACACTGAGAGAAATATCGCAGATTTGTAGAGCAGCAAAGCCATGTTACAGATAAAAAAATAATGGCTGTATATAAAAAAAAAAGATCTAAAACTATAATAGAACATATGTAAAAAACATTCAAAATACTGGTGTTAAACGATAAAATAAATAAAAACTTTGTGAAAAAACACACACATAAAATGTTACTTATAATATGTTACGATCATAACGTATTATAAGTAACATTTATGTGTGTTTTTTTCACACAGTTTTTATTTTAAGTTTAAATTCAAGTTTTTATTTATTTTATAATAGAACATCTCAAACTATTAACAAATGTTTAAAGGGTTTAAATATTTTGTAGATAATCTTATAATTTTGTATATATTATTCTTCTGTATTTTTATTATGATTCTAATTATAATATATGTTTTCCTAGTTTTTTTTTTTTTTTTTTTTACTGTATTTTATTATTATCATCTTAGTAGGGGCAAAAGGAAATGATTTTTGTATTATGAACCAAAATCCACAAAATTCTAAAATCTGCACAAGGTGCCAAGCTATGCAGATTTTGGATCTTCTACTATATTAGGAATTAGTGGCAAAATTAAAAAGAAAAAAAGAGGGGAAGTAATGGGAAATTCAGAACAGAACAGAAAACAACTTGTGAAACGAACAAACATAAAATGTGTTTCCAAAAAAGATTTAAAAAATTAATACAGTAAAACTTATTATATGTATGTGTGTACTAAGCATATAACTGCAATTCTAAATACATAAGGTTAAAAAAAAGGAGTACAGTAACACAGAATAAAGAGTACTGTAATAGATCATCTGAAAAGCAATAAAAAGGAAAAGTTATGATCAAGTTACTTTTATATCCTGTTTGTTTCTTAAGAGGGGGGGGGGATTTTTCAATAAATAAATTGGAAATAGGAGTCAATTTTTACTCTTATAGCATTGCAGATCTGAATAAAGGAGTGCTAAAAAATATATTTATTATGAAGGTGGATGTAAAAAAAATGAAACTGGGATGATGCAGCTTAACACGAACTAAAATTTTTCCTGTTGAATTCCCAGTCATAATTATGCTAGACGTTCTAAGGACGTCTAAAATACAGGGTATGCACCAATGTCAGGAGGCAAAATTAGTATCATTAGTAGCCTCACCAACATAAAAAGGTTGCCAGTTTAGTAGCCATTTTCTTAATTTTAGTTGCCAAAATAGTAGCATTTTTGCATAATTTTGTAGTTAAGAAATAAGCATACACCATTCAGCTTCATTTAAGAAGGAGTGAATAAAATGATAAATTGAAAACTACATTCATTATATAACATAACATGTAGTACATCTAAAAAGAAATCAGTTTAAAACACATACAGGCTGATTCAAAAATAATGTGACCAATTTCCGAGCATCATAAATTTTTATTGAATTAAGTTATTTACATGAAATTTTCCATGCAGTTTCCTTTAGCGTAGTACACTTTACATAAGTGTTTTGGCCAAGTCAAAAGAGCTTTTTCGACCATTTTGGGGAGATTTTTCCAACTTCCTCTTTGATTGCTTTTTGAAGCCCTCGAAACGTTCTTACTTTATGTCTATTTATGTTTTTTTAAGTATCCCCATAAAAAATAATCATAAAGAACACATTCGGGGATGATAATAGCCATTTTTGAGGAGGAAGAAAATTAATTTTTTGATCTTTCAGCCATTTTATAGTTGATTTTGCAGTATTGTATCTTCGATTTGCAGTTGTGGATGACAGACGAAGCAGTGCTTCATCCTAAGTTATCCATGTTTTGTATCTACCTTTGCGTAACATTAAATACGGAGGCCAAGAATGTTTCATTAATTTTTCCATAGTCTTTGTAAACATTTGATGATAGACTGGTTTCTTCACTTTTTTATAGCCAATTTTCTTTATCTGACGGCAAACTGTAGTTTCTTTGGTAATGGTATTTAAGGCAGAGGATTTCCTACAGCGGTAAGTCTTTTCAGCATTTTTTTTTTCCAGCACCTTTCCTGTAGAGTACTACAAAAAGACACTTTGTGGACACTAAAGTGAAGAATAGAACAGTTAAAATGTGCATTTATTGTCCTGTGAACTATGCAGCTGCAGAAGTTGCCAATTTGTGAAAAACACGAAATATTTTTTTTAAAGGATGGATATTTTATTATAGAAAATGTTACTATACAATATATCAATAAAGTTGGATCTCTGAGTGGATGGCGATACAGTCGACTCCTAAAAATCCGCCGACCAGAAATCCGCATGCATATGAGAAGATAAATAGTGAAATTCGCAGTTAATTAAGATTGAAATTTAACAGCGAATATGACGTCGTGTCATTCGTCATCACGATGAATTATTTTTATGTTAGCAAATTGCCGATTTTCCATAAGTGATTTCGTGGGATTACGTTTCAAAAGCCACATTAGTAAATACCTGGCACAATTTATGGCAATCTTCTTTATTCATTGACACAGAAAGTGATGACTTTGAGTGGAGCAGATTTAGGAATAATTTGGCTAAGGACAAGGCAAACGAGTTACTCCTGTATGCCCAGAGCAAATGTGGGGGAACGAATATGGATGAAGAAGAGAGCATTGTTGACTGGATGCTCAATCAGGATGAACCTGTTGAATTTCAAATGACAGACGAGGAAATTGTACAAAGTGTGATAAAGCCAACAACAGAAGATTCTGAACACAGATTCTGAATTATTTTTTTTTATGAATGTTATTATTGGTATTTAAACTAATATAATAAAATAATAAAATTATCTCGACGAAATTAACAAAAAATTTCTCGAACAACAAAAATGTATCACTGACCAGGAAATTATGGTTATGTATAATATTCAAAAGAAGCTCAGATTAGAGCATCCTAAAGTGTTACAGCAAACTACACTAACAAAGATGTTTGCAAATAAATAATTTTAACATAATAAATAATTTTGGTATAGTAATGAATAATTTCATTTGTTGTCATCATATATTTAATTTGCTAACTCTTAAGTGTAGTTTTATGAAAGTTAAATTTTTATGGTAAAAATACTCTGTTTTAAATTTATACCCTGAAATCCACAAAATCCTGAAATCCACACAAACCCTCCCCCTGAGCTGTGCGGATTTCTGGGAGTGCACTGTATAACATACCCATCTCTTTTCCATTCAAATCGACTTGTCCATCTAGCAGCAAATGTGGTGAGTGAAACGAAGAGTAGTAAGATATTGAGCAAACACTCCTTTCTTACTAAAATAAACTCATCCATCAACTGGTGACAACGCCATAGCCATAGTTGCTTCTTCTACAGCTTTGTTCAGTTTATTCACGTCAGTCAAATGTTCAGCCAGCCTATGTACTCGTCATTTGCAACAGTTTCGTTTCAGCGAGATCCTATACAAGTAACTGAGACTTTCATGCTGACTCTAATGACAGGTTGAGATGGTGTGGGCAAATACTGTAACTCTAGGGAAGAAGGGTAATTTTTTAATGGTGTATTTTCAATTGCAAGGTATTGTAACTAAAAAATTTATGGTCTTTTAATGACTAGTCAGGATCCACTGGCAAAAGTCAACACGTGAAATGACAAAACCACGCACCTAACACAATAGAGAGACGGGATGAGAGATTGCCATTGAATTTTGCAACATCACCGGTACATCTAAACCAAGAGAGGCTCCAGTGAGGAAGGGGGGTCATAGGGCTCTCACTGGAGCTATCCAAAAAAAAGGGTCCTATTAGTGAGGATGAACTTATTAGGGCAGCTAAACATCTTTCAAGGTCAATTTTTTTTTTATGTTGTGTTGGCAAAGCAATCACATCACTGAAAGAAAGTTTTCAGCTTATGGAAAATCACTCCAAAAGCTTTTACATGGGATAAAGAGGATTTGAAGAAAGCATGTGCAAATCTTGAAATTGTGTTAAGTAATGAAGAGGAATGTGACATTGATGGAAACGATCTCTTCAACAAGCTCCAATTATTTGCACCCATGTTGACCTCTGTTACCACTCAGGCCAAAGCCTTGTCTTTCATCATAAAAAAAAAGGCTATGGGGACTCATTTCCTTACTTTTTGTATGCTTAAGAATACTTCTCACTCTTCCAGTGTCAGCAGCTAGATAAATGGAGTTTTTCAAAGTTAAAATTAATAACGACTTACTTAAGATCAACCATGTCTCAAGAACAATTGCATGGACTAGCTTTGATGGGCATTAAAAATGACATTCACACTGAAATGAATACGGATACAATAACAAAAGATTTTTCCAGATTGAAAGCCAAAAAAGTGCCTTTCTCACATGAATTTTTGAGTAACAGAAGGAAGAAGTTTAGCTAATAATTAACATAATTGAATCAGTAGAAAATACTAATATACTTTTAAAGAAACAGGACACATATACCTCTTTTGAAGAAAATTGCAATTGTAATAATTATTTGCAGAATTTTTGTCCATTAGTCCAGTGCTTTCCAACCTTTTTATGGGTGTGGACCGGTCAATGTTTGATAATTTTATATTGTTTTGATTTAATAATTTTAATTTAATTATATTTAAACATGTTTTCAAAATAAAATACAGTTATACAAAACATGAATATGCAGTGATTTCACATTTTAATTCAGCCGCCCAGGTGGTGTAATGGATTCCATTATGCCTTGAGTCAGGGGATGATTCCCAGCTTCGGCTTTGTGTTAATTTGTCCATTCCTTCATAGGGGCAACTCTGGCAGTCCATTAGGTGCCCTTTAATAAAATGGCCAGTTTTTCGGGCCTTATTAGTGGCTAGAGCCCCATTGGGAAAAATGATAACAATAGCTCACTAGAATACAAAATCATTGAGAACCCTGAACTTGTTTCTTTACAACGAATCAGTTCCATGTGGCGGTATTAGAAGACAATGACACTCGAAGTGCGTTGCCTAGGTCCAGTTTATTCCTTTGTTTTCTTTTTTGCTTGCTGTCACTGCAGAAAATTCCTCTTCTCGCAGATAGGTTGGTGGAAATGGCAATAGGGATTTAAGTGACAGCAATTTTAATTCATAATCTTGAAATGTTTAATAAATAATAAACTAATTTAAAATAGTTACAAGATTTCTTTTCTTACAAAGATACACATTTAAAAAAAAAGAACTAAATTTGAAGGAACTAAAATAATTCCTAAGGTTTTAAAACTAAGACAAGTTTGTCTCAATTTTAAATCCTTCGGGACTATTTTAGTTGCTTGAGGGAGAATTTAGTTTTCTCTTTTAAGCATGTATAAATTGGCATGAAACCAACAATGTCAAAACCAGAGAGAAATACACTTCAGTAAATAAAATTGAAATAATTTAATAATCCTTGGTATAATGGAGTTATTGGACATAAACATATACAGACAAAATTATACAGTTGAAAAATTACTGATGGCCACCACCCAAAATATGTTTGCAGAAAAAGAAATGTCATGACACATATAAAATAATAAATGCTAGCAATAAAAATAAATGCTGACAATCAAAAATGAGCATTTAGCTCGCAATACTAATAAGGGGCATTTCAGCACATCCTTTTCTTTCAAATAAGGGGAATTTCACCACACCCTTTTCTCTCTAATAGAGCATTTCAAGCTCATGTGCATACCAAAAGAAAATCATTCTCCCAAAAATTGCAGTAGACTGAGTACTCTAAATATATATATTTTTTAAAAACAAAATAACATGATCATGATAAAAGTAGCACTGTTCAATAGTTACAATAATAAGGCCTTTAAAAATTAGCATGTATGCATAAAAAATATTACTCCTTTCACAAAATAAAATAATATATATAAGATATAATATATATATATTATAATGATATTCAAAAAAATTGCTTGATGGTCATTTCTCACACAGTTATGTATTATCAGTCTAGTAACGATGTTTTAAATAGTTTCATCTTGCCATGCATATGTATACTATAAGAAAAATAAACACATTCAATTCAAAAGTTACAATTGCACAAAATGACAATGAAAATACTTTAAAGAAATTGAATATCAATCTATGTAAAGTATAAAAACAAAAATGTGTACGAAAATGACTTCATAAAAAGGTGTAAATGGTATTGGACATTAAACTCGTGTTTATTTATTTTATTTTTTCAAGTTAGAGGTAATACTTAGTCAATCTATATTTTATTATCATTTTTCATTTCATTAATTTATAAGTTGAAATTATTTACTGTAAAAGTCAACATTACTGCTAAGTGTTAAGCTTTAAAAATGTTAATGAAGAAATGATATATTGATAGACATAGCACCAGTACCCTATACACAAGGGGTGATCAAATGAAAAGGTACGAAACGACACGGTGAGTACAAATGTAGACTTTATTCAAAATATACACCATAGGCCTGAGCACAACAATCCCACTGATGAACAAGCCGCGGGATTCCTTGTTCCCAGAATTCCTGTGGCTGTGATGAGACCCAGTCCATCACAGCGTCCTTGAGTACGTCGTCCGAGTTGAAGCGCTTCCCTTTCAGATGCTTCTTCAGTGGACCCAACACATGGAAATCGCAGGGTGACATGTCCAGACTGTAGGGCAGATGGTCTAACGTCTCCCACTTGAACTTGGCCAGTTCTATGTGTGTGACTCTGGAGACATGCGTTACGTGCATGTCTCCAGAGTTCACAGAGGGTGTGGTTCTGCTTCATGATAACGCGTGTTATCATGGAGCAGAACCACACTCTCCGTGAGCAGCCCCGGTCTTTTGTTCTGATGACCTGCGTAGGCATCAGAGTGTCTCACAGTACACACCTCGCTGCTCCTCAATGGACGAATTTTGCAACACGAACGCCATCCTGTCCTCATATGGACTCTGACGCATCATTTAGATGCCGCTTTTGATAAGAGCCTCTGCTCTCTCCTGCGCATGCTCCGATCCCAGTCAGAGACTCCAATCCCATTCCACGATGTCTCGCTACATTCTCCCATGGCAGAATATGCAAATATTTACCTGTTACATTTTTACGTCATTTCGTACCTTTTCATTTGATCACCCCTTGTATATGTGACACCTGCTGGACCAGCCAGACAACACACAAAAACAATCATACATCCAAGCTTATGGGCACCTCAAACAAGGAAACAAGCATTCAACACATGCACATAACAATGCATAAGTAAATGTCAAATAAATAATTTATAAATTATGAGGAGGTAATAGAAAAATTTAAATTACAAAAATACAAGAATAGTTAATTTTGAAAGTCCTAACAGTGTAGGTTTAAACTTGTTATGAAATTTAAGTAAATTGTAAATATAATTTTTATTTGTAGTTTAAAAATTCAAGAAATCTGAGGCTATATTGTAAAAAAATCAACTTAATTAATTATTTTTAAGAAATTGAAGGAAAAAGAAATGTCGTGTCACTTACATCACCACATTAAAATTTTTAAAGGTGACAAATATTGTGAAAGAATTAAACACAAAAGTACAAATAAAAATTCACTGAAAATACAATCAAAAAACAATACAATATTATTGATACTTTGATATATATATCCTAAAAGTTTCACTTATTAAAAGTCTTAAGAGCTAATCTGATCAATACACACATATTTTATAAAGAAAATAACTGTGAAGAAACAACAGCTTACAAAAATTGCTACGAATAAACATAATGAATAATCAGTTAACTGTAAACACTCTGAAAATATGTTTCAACCCATGTGGCATTTTATAACACAGTGTGCACTTGACAAATTAATATTGTATTAATTTACAGACAGGTACACAAGAGATTTAAATATTTTGGTAAAGTCGACGAAGACGTTGCACCCTATGTAAACACAGCGATAGCCGCGGGAGCTTGGTGGTCACCAAGCTCCAGCGACTATTCCTGGCCATTTTGTACGGTCAACAAAGCAAAGTCGAATAATTAACAAATTAAAATTGCACGTAAATTACATGGACAAAAAACAGATAAAAACATCAAATTCATTACAAAAATATTCAAAAATCTTCACCCACCAGTCCATGTTTAACTTAAAAATCAGCAACAGCTAATTTAAAATGAGCAAACAGTGGATCATTTTTAACCTAAAAAAACTATTAATTTAATAAATTAGGTTCAAGCAACCTAGCTGTATGACTAATGTAAACCGGTGAAACACTGGCCCATTTTTAACTAAAAGAAGAAAAAAAAAATGGATTAAGAAACTTAGCTACACCTAATCTATAGTCAGCATGATTAGAATAGCTGATAAATAGCACTAACAAAAACATAAAAACATCAAATATTACTTTTAAAGTGATAAAAAACCTTAAAGAATTCGAGGATTAATTTTTTAAAAAAGCACTTACCTTTATTTTTATTTCAGTTGTTTACTTTAACATCCAGAAATGTCCCTTATGCCTCCCCATTCGGCTTCACACACTGGCTTAATTTGTATATCTCCCTCTTTTCTCTTTCGCTAACAACCAATATCCTTTTATTTAGCTTCATATTCACAACACATTTCTAACAAACACACACACTTCCTTTTCATACAATAATATATTTTATTCCTTTCCATCCATAACATGAAACAATTTCAAATTCCAAACCGAGCTGACTACACACGTTTCTTTATGGTTGAGAATCAAAACTACCACTGGCAGGTTACTTCACTCCGATATGCATTGCCCCAGGATTGCATCAAAATGATCACCAAAACAGCGATGTAAACAAAACATCGATATATAAATAGCACCAGCTTCTAAATTCAAGCCAATATTTCATATTGTAGACAGAGAAAAATAAAGAAGTTTCAAAATAAGATGTTATGTTTGTGTGCGTGAACAAAAGAGTGACAGAACAAATACAATGTGCTCAAAAAATTTTGAATGGTAGTACACAGGCCCGGACTGGCCAGGGTGTCCGACTGTCTGCAGACGGGTGGGCCCCCAAACAGAAAAAAGAGAAAATTTTTAAAAAGTGCCGTACTGAGAGCACTTGAATGAAGTTTGACACATACAAAATTTTTTGCAGCTGCAATTGCGCAACAGAAGGGTTCAAAACACTTCATTTTAAATGTAGTTCTCAAACTTTTTTGAGGGAGGGTTCCCGAATGAACAAGGGATTAATTAATATGAATTACACATATTAATTAATATATCAATATTTTATTAATGCATTAATTATCAATCATAATTAATTAATAATAACAACATACCTTCCCCCATACCCCGAAAGTTAACACATCCTATTATTTATCGGTTAAACAATAACCCGCCCTCCCTTCTCTTGAGACGGACGGGCCCCTACCCTCCCAGTCCGGGCCTGTAGTACAGTACATCATTGTGAAAATATGTGAAAAAAATGTAACATATAAGATATAACACAAGTGTGATGAAAAAAAATCAAGTGTGAAAAGGTTGAGAATCATAACCATGTGTAAGCAATGTAAATAAAAAAACAATATCATGGAAAAAAAATGCAAGTAAATGTGAAAAATGAGTGTAAATGTGGACAAACACAGACTTCTAATTCAGGGATCCCTTCAAGTATGAATCTTACTTGAAGTACAACAAATAATGCATCTTATTGTGTATTTGTGAATAGGAAAAAAAAGGGGGGTAATTAAATGCCACTATACTCTTCCAAAGAATGCATGTATTAAACAGAGGCATATAAATGGCAGGGAAATAAAACAATGTATCTAAAAAATGTAAAAATGTGTAAATTGTATAATCTATGGTAAACATGTAAAACTTGTAAATAAAAAGGTCAAAAACATTGGAGAGACACACAAAAATAGAAATATACTCTTTAAAAAATAAGCGTTCAAAACAAATAATGTATAAAAAATCAATCAGTCAACATGGTGACTGTATAGTAGCATGTTCAATGAAAAAAAAAATGTGTAAAAATATATCACAAAAATAGAAACATAAATTGTGAGGTAAAAGAAAACTGAAAGAACATGTATGCTGTGCCATGGACTTAAATATGCAAAAATGCAGTGTGTAAGAGGGTGTAAAAAGCAATGTACCTCAACAAGGCATTGCCATAGACTTAATTAATGCAAGAGTATGGGAAGAAAAATGTAGCTTATGGAGTTTTGTCAATGTGTACGAACCTCATAGAGGCTGTACAATGAGAATAGAAATGTAAAATGCAGTAAGCAAAAAAGTACAAACATTATTTAAAAATCATTATGAAAAATATGTAAGCAGCACGACTTATATATGTAAACAACCATTAAATTTTAAGTAAAAATAAGTTCTGTGTCCAAAATGTAAAAGTAATGGAAAATAAGACAAAAACAAAACAATGCACTCTGAAGACAAAATTTGAAATTGTGTATTTCAAAAATACTGAACAATTGATCTGAAAATGTAAACAGTGTAAAAACAAACGCAACGTGTAAATATGTACCTCAAGTAGCCAGTACCTTGGACATCCAATTTCAAAATTCAGTGTGTAAAAGAAAACAAAAAGCATATTATAAAATAATTACATATGTGTGAATTGCTATCAAACAACCTATTGTAAAATATGTAAGAAAACTGTATTAAAAGGTAAGAATTTCAAAGGTCATAGATCAAGAGCAATTTAGAATAAAACATTTAAAAACAAGGTTGAAAAACAATAATAATTATTTTTAATAACTCCTTAAAAGCAATAAAATAATTACTCACTGAAAAAATAGCAACATACAAATATGTTTCTTAAAAAAAAAAAAAAAAAAAATTCCCTTATTAAAATTTTTGGATAGTAATAACTTAATTCGTTAACAAGAATGTTCTAAAAACAATTTATCAGCATATTATATCCATACGAAAACACTAATAATGCACATGATATAATTAAATGAAACACTATATGAGCATGCATTTAAAAAATTTCTTGAATACCTGGATCTATCAAAAGAAAAATATTTAAAAAACAAACTCATTCAGTAGACTGAATAATGAGTAAAAAGTTTTTCATAAATCACAATTAAACAATAACACTTGTTACAAAATAATTAAATAAACACTCGTTAAAAATTAATGATTATTCAAGAACCGCAAAACATACTTGCAGTCACTACTAGCTTCCTCTTCGTCTTGTAATGAAGCATAACAGATAAATTCTTTCACGTCACATGCATACACATCAATAATAAACACTGCAAAATTAGATCTTTTATATAGAAATGTACTTGAAAATGTAGATCCCAGTTGACTGGACTTGCATTGATTGGACACATCTTTATATTAGATTGATGCAATTGCGACACAAAAACTAAGATCAAAACACTAATGCTGACTGCATCATAAACGGCAAAAATATTTCCATGCAGGGGAAAAAGAAACACACATACCACTATAGAATTTTCACAGAAAGCAGAGAATTGATGAAAAAATAAGTCACAGCTCATAAAGAGGCATCTGTCAAGTGAAAGGCAACAGTCACCGCAAAAGTCTTCATTGAAAAAAGAGCCATGGCAAACAGGAGGCAGTTCGACACAACTAGAATTCAATGAAGAACTGTGCTTGGAAGGAAAATAATCACCAATGAGCCACAGCTTGGCTCATTCAGAACAAGAACACTGCAGTCTGCAGCAAAATACGCTAACATTGCAAGGGTGAAGCAAGAACAGCACCAGATGACCATGGAAGCGAGGCATCGTTGATCAGTCTATGGAAACGTAAGTCCACCAGATAAAAACAGGGCTGGAGACGATGCATGGCTGAGAAGACTTGCATGGCTGAGAGGCTGGAGCAAGAGACACTGGCATGCACTAAGCCACCAGAGAATGCAGGTGCAGGAAAAGATTATTTTCATTTTTGCAAGTTAACTTCGACTGGCCAAGATGATTCCACTTGCCATTTGCTAGGCCATCACCAGAAAAATGCAACTTAAGTGCATAGTTAGGCATCAATTATATATACTGCAGTTTTTGGTTTGCCTATTTTAAAATTATTAACTTGCATTGTGACGAATGAATCCAGGTTCAAAACACTAAGTTGCAGTACAAGAAGAAGACATTAAAATACACAAAATGTTTATTTTAAAGTACTATTAAAGATTAAACATATTACAGTGATGGCTGGTGGTGGCTCAGCAAAATTAAAATACATGCTACAAGGGCAGAAGTATTTAGGTGAATGAATTTAAAACTACACCAACACAGAACTACATATTGGCGAGAACAAAAACTTGGCTGAGATAAATAACGCCAATCCCAGATCAACCCTAAAATTTAATCCAATAGAATCAAAATAACAAAACCGTGAATGAATAATTTTGAAAAATAGAGCAGGGCATCCAAAAAATTATGCCAAATGAAGCGGAATGAAAAAGTGTCTGTAATTGCAAATGGACCAGATCTGGCCCAAGGGGCGTGCGGGGCCCCAGTCAAAGCACAAGAGCGGGGCCTCTTTTCTATGAAGTCTTACGTAAGTTACTAATAGCACTGCTAGTACATATTAGTTTTATTTCTTGGCTTTTTTTCCGGGATATATTGCAACCACCTGCCGAGCTCGCTTTAATGTGCTAGCAAAAAAATAGCCCAGGAGCAGCGCCTTAGGCGGTTGCTGCACACCCCTTGGGCCGGCCCTGAATGGACCTAATGTAATATATTTTTACTCCAAATGGTGACAAGATTCTCATGAGAAGAAATAAACAATTGAGAATAATGCATATATGGATATACAGATTTAAAAGCCAAAGTGAAAGAAAATAATTTTGAATACATCATTTCGGATAGATTAAATTTAAGAAACACAAAACAAATTAAATTAAAATTAGATAAGTGATCTACATCACATTTGGGCGACCCAGTACCATTTGATCCACGGACAGGTACTGGCCCGCGGACCAGGGGTTGGGGGTTGGGGCACTGGATTAATCCATTACAGTAGACTATAATTACACCGGCACACAAAATAAAAAAAGTTGTTTGTACATCGGATGCCACCTATCTAGCAGAATGTATTTCGACCCGCTGAATCCGAATTTCAAGTCAGTTCAAGCCGTCCACCCTCGAGTATCGAGTAAATTGAAAAAATAGCGTAAATTGGATAAATGGCAATTAAAAAATTTATTAATCTAAACCAAGCATAATTCTTATGTATTTCGATCTGCTGAATACAAATTTAAAGTGTATTTCGATTATAAACCATTCTAAATCTCAAAAAATTGAAAAATAAAAACCTTGAAAAATGCTAAAACTAGCAAAAAAAAAAAAAATGTTATAAATAGCAAAAAATCGCCATTGTATTAATGAAAAACATTTAGTTGATGCAAATCAAAGAGGATTTTTATGTAATTTGATTTGCTTAATCTGAATCTAAAATATATTTGGCTTAGAATCCCTCAAACTCTCAAAAAATAACAAAAAACCAATAAAATAGCAACAGTTTAAAAAAACTGAAAAAAATCTATAAAACATGATTAAATATGTTTCTTGTATTTTTTTATGCATAAAATATCTAAAAATTATGTATAAACAGAATAAGGAGAGCGATTTTCTCAGATTTTAAACTGTTTTAGATATTACAATTTTTTGCATTTTCAGATGTTGTACTTATATTTTACACATAAAAAAATACAAGAAACGTATTTAATCATGTTTTTATAGATTTTTCAATTTTTTAAACTGTAACTTTTGCTATTTTATCGTTTTTTTGCGATTTTTTGAGAGTTTGCGGGAGTCTAAGCCAAATATATTTTAGATTCGGATTAAGCAAATCAAATTGCATAAAAATCCTCTTTGATTTGGGACAACAAAATTGTTTTCATTAACACAAGACGATTTTTTGCTATTTTTAACATTTTTCAAGGTTTTTTTCAAGTTTTTGAGATTTAGAACGGTTTATAATCTAAATGCACTTTAAATTTGTATTCAGCAAATCGAAATAATAAGAATTACGCTTGGTTAAGATGTGGCGTTGTCACTATATTATCCCTTTTCTTAAATTTTCTTTTGTCAGTGATTAATTAACCTCTACCCAGGACGTTTTAGTAATTTAGGATCTTTCCAATTAAAATTTTAAGTAACTACTAATTTCTTACCTTTGGGGGGCTGTTAATTATTTGTTTTGTTTTGGCAGTGTAATTTTTTCTCTCTTTTGTTTATTTATTTATTTTTGGTTAAATTTTCTTTTCACCGGCCGTTTTCAGACATCAGGGTATTTAAAAGTAATATTTACTTTTAATTGCCGTTCTGTAGTTAATCAGGGGTTTAAAATATAGTGACAGTACACCACATAGATTCATAAATTTTTTTAATTACCATTTATCCAATTTACACTTTTTTTCAATTTACTCGATACTCGAGGGTGCACGGCTTAAACTGACTTGAAATTCAGATTCAGCGGGTCGGAATACATGCCGATAGATAGGTGGCGTTCGATGTACAAACAACTTTTTTTTTGTGTGTGTGCCAGTGTTATCATTGAGGTATGATATGATAATTATCAATGAGATGGGGGTGCCAAAATATTGTTCACTTACACTTGAAAAACGTCTAGAACTGGTCATGTTTCTTACACTGTGACGTCATGAAACTAGAACAGAAGGAGAAATGATTACTTTTGGGGCAAAACATGACACCGCAATGTAGCATAGTAGTATCGCTTATGAGCTCCAATCAAAAGGACCAAATAACAGGATATGGTGGTTTCATAGAGTGGCCTCAATGTTCATCTGAGACTTTTTTCTATGGGGATACTTGAAACAGCAGGTGTACATGATCCCTCCACAAGCATTGCAGGAAGTGAAACTTAAGCAACTAGTTATAGATACTTGAAGTAATGCATCATACTCTATGCTCCAATGTGTGAAATGTGATATTCAAACAAAGATTCAACTGTGCATGGTAGCTGTTGGTGAAAAGTTATCTGAATTAAAGGTACACTTTTGTTATAACTATATTTTTTTTTTCCCCCTCAGATCATTTTGTAACGCCACAGTGTAAAAAATCATGAAAAAACATTTAAAAAAAAAAGCTATCACATGTGACTGGAATGCAAAATAGTAACAAAAAGGTAAAGAAATGCAAAGCCTTTAAAAGATATTTTAAATTAAAGGCAAATAAATGGAACACATGTATTGCACAGATCTTAATACTCATGTTTTTTCTTTTCTTTCTTTTTTTTTAATATACTTTTTTACCTGAGAAAGACCAACACTAGAAGACACTAAATTCTACTTTCTCAGCTTTAAAAATATTTTTATACATGAATTATAAACTGTAACGTCATGAGTTAACTATCTGCAATTTTCAAAACTTACAGCATAAGAAATAGAAGGAGAACCTATAAATGTAAAAGTATATAAATATAATGCTGCTTCTTTTATATTAGATTAAAACAAAAAAAATTTCAACAAGTTTTTAATTACAAATAAGCTACACTTAAAGATTTATATTTGTTGCATTTTGAAGCAAGAATTTTATAGATATTTTTCTTTTATGAAAGATACACTCTTCCCCTTTTTTCACCCTTGCCCTCCTTGGAGATCGATATTAAAAATGTCCTGAAAAGTGATGTTTAGGTATTTGGGAATGATGTATTTTACAGCAAGAATTTTATGGATATTTTTTTTCCTTGAAACCATGCAGGATAGGTCACATGAATATTTTGATCCTCTAACCCCCATATGTCACAGAATTTGGAAATTGCTTTTTAATCCAGCACCTATGTTGAAAAACTCATATAGTAGTTTTGGTTACGTAAAATATTGACTTATGAAGATACAACATTACTTTCTACTGAAAAAACACTCAAAATACTGGTGTTAAACGATAAAGTAATTAAAAAACTTTGTAAAAAACACACATAAGAAGTAAAAGGAAAAAGGATACGCGTTTCGTTCAAAAATTGTTTTGAACTTCTTCAGTCCAAGCCCTTCGACGTAAAGAACACAGGGAACTGAAAAAAGCTTTTTTCAGTTCCCTGTGTTCTTTACGTCGAAGGGCTTGGACTGAAGAAGTTCAAAACAATTTTTGAACGAAACGCGTATCCTTTTTCCTTTTACTTCTTATGTGTGTTTTTTACAAAGTTTTTTAATTACTTTATTACTTTCTAGTCTCCCTAATATTTTAAAATGGATAGGTAACAACTGCAGACTACACTGGGTGCCGTTTCAGGTGCATTTTTTAATTTGATGATACAGTTGTACTATAGCTGCACATATTGCATTTAAAAGGTTTATCACTGTGCCATAAATATGACCACATGTTTTCATTTGACTGAAAAACCCAGTAAATATTAAAACTCTAAATTGTTAATTAATTAAGATATTAAAATAACTGTGGTGTGGTCTGGCAAAAGTTGGTTGTAATTAAAAATATAAAATAAGTACTCTATGTTCATAAGAAAATTTCAACTAATCAACATGACTGCCGGGACCACGTGGAAGCATTCCAATCGCACGGCAATAATCACTAAATGTAATCTTCTATTTCGCCTGCCGTTTTCTCCCACCAATCGTGGAGATGTATCAGGGTGTCTACCAAATTTCTGAAAGTCTTTTTCCTGACTTTTGGGAGGTCCCGGGAAAAAAATTCCTGACTAATGCATTTTACTTTGGGAATTTGCACAATGCCCCAACCTTGTCTTTATATTTGCATATTTTGTACAACTTCTTGAAATCAATTTTAACTGAAGTATACAGGATAAGCTTTCATCAATTGAGAAACAGAAGTAGTCGCACTTTCTGCGAATAGAATTAACTAACTGTTCTTGGAAATATGGTTCTAAGCCAAAAGTTACCAAGTAAGCTAATTTGTCTTTGAAAAAATATTGATGAGCCCCCATTTTTCCCTCCTTATACAAAACATCGCTTGATGCTTTCGCGGTCCGAAAAATGCGTTGCAGTTGCTTTCGGTTTCCAGTCTGACAATTAGAAAGAAAGGGTAAAAAAAAAAGGACACGAAAAACAACAAAATTGATTCTATTGGTGAATTGTCCGGGCCCATTATCCAATTTTCAGATTTTTTCCAGACTTTCCGGACCCATTTTCCAATTTCCTGGCTTTTTCCAGACTTTCCGGAGCGGTAGACACCCTGTGTATGCCATGAACCAGCTCGGCGGCGCTCCTCCGATGATATGACGGCTTTCCCCTGCGGCACCTCTCTAACCCTATCACGTACTGACGCTGCTTGACGTGCTCTAGAAATGGGGGTTTCTGGAAAGGGGATATAAAAAAAGCTCGCACATTTTTTATGCACAAACATAACTTCGTATTCTACTACTGCCAATTTCTTTTTGACGCTTCAGCGTTGCTCCTCTTTTTCGCATCGGTCCTGGAATCCCCCGTTGATTAGTCCCATCCACGTTTTTTTTTTTTTTGCTGTTAACAATCCAACTGCATCTGGCCATGGTTTAACTAAAATGAATTAAGTATTACCTTTTGAGCATTACGATTTAGTAAACTAGAATAAAATATAATTGTTTTTCGGAGATGGAGATCTCTAGTACTAAATAGACAAAACAACTTGTAATTGATAATTGTGTAAAAATAAAGTTGTGGGTTTCAATGTACGTCCGAGTCACGTGTCCTCTTATTGCTTCTGAGAGTGAGTTCCTCATAGATTCCAGAACAGGAGTGTTCCCCCCATATGGGGCAAGTCTTTTGTACTTTGTACCTTTTTTGTCCATGTCATCTCTCACTGATCAAATCTCTTTAAATTTTGTTTGCTTTATTCTGTTCTGCATTAATGTATTCCCAAAGTTAATTCACTTTTAGCACACAATGCAGTGAACTTCCACTTTACATATCCGGGCTGTACATGACAATTCCGTTTGCAATGCAAAGCTGTATAACATATGGCCTTTATCAGTATTCAAAGATGTTCATCATTGAACCCCTCTTGGCCCCCAAAGAAAAGAATGTGTATAAAATGCAAGTAATGTTGTATATGTAAATAATCTGTAGTACATCATATTTTTTTTCAAAATAAAAAATAGTGTGGATCCACAAGATATATTTTTTTGGGGTATGTGTATAAATAGGTTATAATAAGCGCTTCCATCTTTTCTTTATGTACACAATAATTGAATGAGTTTTGTTGATGAAATGGTTTGAGTGGACAGTACTGCCAAACTTATTGGGTTTGTCATTTTTCTAATCATGAACATTTCGAACAGTTTTTTTTTTTTGTGTGTGTGTGATTTTAGAAGGTTGCTTAATATGCAAATGAGATATTGGCCCTAAGTTTTTTTTCTCTCACTTGATATAAAATTAGTGTGATGAGAGTTTTCTTGATAAGTAAAAAAAAAACAACAACAGTGAAGTAAAAAGAAAAGTAACATGGTAATTGAGTTAATGTATTCCCAATTGCATTAATGTTTTCCCAAAGTTAATTCACTTTTAGCACACAACCCAGTGAACTTCCACTTTACGTATCCGGGCTGTATGTGACAATTCCGTTTGCCGAATTTCATGTTACAATCACCTACATGAACTCTAAAATGAACTTTAATGAATTTCCTTATTGAGTAAAAGTTGCAAGAAAAAGGACATTCTCCAGTATGCATACGAAGATGCCGTTGCATGTAGCTGCTGTTTAGAAGCTGTTTTCCACAGAAAAAACAATGAAGTTGTTTTGCTGATGTGAAAACCGCTGGCTCAGTAGTATCTTCAAAACTGTTATTAGGTGTATTTTTATTCCATTGAGGCTAAATAAATGATGAATGGCTTTCTTGCTTAGCTACACATGAATGTTTTATATTGTAACCTGGAATAAAAATATTTTATGAAAACTGAATTTATAATATTTATGATATACACACAAAATAAAAACATAATGTACATAGTAAATATCACTGAAGTTTGTTCACTTAAGAAAGACCTTGAAATGCAGAAAGTGTGAAACACAAAGAAGTGTATATGGAAAATAAACATTTTTTTTTAACATTTCATAAGTTCAGTACAACCATTGTAACAGCATTCATGTTAGTTTGAAACTAAACATAATAAGATAAGCATGATAAGCATTACAAGAGTGTTTCTTTGCACAACTAAAGTAAAAAATGTTCATTCAGTTCGATTACCAAGAGGTGACGTCACTTTTACGGGCAGATAATCATAGCAAGGCGTTTATGCTAGGAGGAGATTAAACAATAACGTGTCTGTAGAAACTTTCCCCATTCCTGCTGTTGATAATCTTTTAATTGCTGTATATTGCATGGATGACGTTGAGTCATCTTCCTTTAAAACATTCTTCAAATATTCTTGATAGGAGAAAGATCTGGTCTTGCTGCTGGCCACTCTGAAACACTGACGCATTTCAAACCTAGCTATGTTTTTCTTAACTTCGTTGTATGTGGCCTTGCGTTAACTTGCAAAAATATACCGTTTTCTGCCAAACTATCTCTGTGCTGAAGAGCATAGATTCATTTCAAGAATGTGTATATAGTCTTGAGCCTTTATCATGCCCTTAAAAGAATGCAAATTACCAACTGCCTTTGCTTGCAAGCAGCCCAGACCATCACAGAGTAGATCCATGCATTTGTAACAAAATTAATTGCTTGCTTCACCCTTCTTCCTAATAAGCTTTTGGCCAATATTTACATATGAAACTTGAAAAATAAATTCACCTGTTCATAGAATTTTCTTCTACTGAATTGGAGTTCGGCTAAGATTAGATTTGGCCTACGCAATACAGCAGCATTTATTCGATGAAATGAGAAATGATTTACATCTTACTTTGTGTAATGTGTTTCCAATTCTTTTAGATATATCGATACATAGTTGCTTAGAAATGATCTTTTCAAAAGTGACAAGATCTGCAAGTGCCAAATGCCTATTTTTATGAATATGGTGACAAAATTGGCGTACTTCTCGATCAGCCAACATTAGTTTCTGACCAGGAACCTATCCTGAACGGCTATTTCCAGTTGTGCTGAATTGTTTTACAATACTACTCACTGCAGGTTGTGTCAAGTGGAACATTCGGTTAATTTGAGACTGTGAAACATTATTTTGGTACAACTGTATGATTTTTTTGTATTTTGCAAGTGTATCTCCACCCCCAGCTCCATGCTTCTGCTTACCGCAGATAACAATTGGGAATTGCTTGCCATTAAATGCTGTTTCCATCCACTGATGTCACTGATTCAGAATTTTACACGAAACGGCTAGATTATTCTCGTTTTTTATAATTAATGAACGTTATTGAAAAGCGTTGGAATTAAAAATGAAAATTTTATTCTAACTTTCAATTATTTCTTTGTTTTTTAAGTTGTGACATTCATAAAGAGTGTAGAATTACATATATTTATGCATTTCACAACATCTTGACTAAGCCACATTTTTAAAATTACAAAAACATTAGTGAACAAACTTTATTGGCGCTGACTATGCAGAACTGAAGAATGGTTTTAAATTTATTATATTTACAGTCAAACTGCAAATATTAATCAAATAAAGAACTGTTTATAAGTCTTTGAAAGGACTGAATATAAAAAACAATGCAATGGGAAAGATGCACAATCTAATTTTAACCTCTAAACTGCATATTCAGAAAACCAGAGTTATCAGTTATGCATAATTAAATATACTGATTAAAATACACTGATGCATAACTAAAATGTAAATAAAATATTGAAAATTCCTTAAATTTAGCTCCTTTTAAGTTGCACATTCAAATATTTGATCAAGCTTTCATTCATTTTTAGTATAATAAATCATTGTTGTTTCAAACATTCACAGGTGTATAATAAAAGATTTCTATAATGTATTAAAGTCAGAAAAAGTGAATATACAAGATGGAAAATTTCTGAAGTTAAAAACGTATCTGATAAACAGTAACCAATTTTATAAACAAAATTGTTCAATCTGATAATTTTTACTTAGAATAAACAGGAATTTCACAAAATGATGAATAATCGAAGTATACAACAATGCCCCAATCTGCTCAATAATATTTTAAAACTAAATTTTTAAAAAAATCTAGAAAAGATTTTAAAATTTGTAAACTTTTTAAAATATTATTTAGAGAGGTCACAAACATTTTAAATTGATGTTTCTGACATTTCCCTACCTAAATAAAAATATCTTTGACAATTGTAGTTCCTGGTACTTTATGCTAGTGATATATGTATACAAAGTAAGATTTGAACAAACATGAACAATTGAAAAAATTTATTCTTTCTTCAATTCTTCAGCTACAATTATTTGAAATTAAAAAAAAAAAATACATTTTTTAAAGGCCCTTTCTTTACTCATATTTTAGAGGTATATTTGCAAACTCTGGTTAAAATGAGATGCAATGAGAGTATGTACTTCATATAACTTACCTTGCACAATAATTCAATACCTTGCACAATAATAAATTCAATACCTTGCACAATAATAAAAAAACTATGTAAGGTAGTTTTTTTTTTTATCTAACCTAATAAATGTTAGATTTTTGAGGCTATACCAAACAAAATTATTTGTGAATCAAATTAATTTTTTAATAAATGAAAGCTATTACTACATTAAGCATTCAAAGCACACAAAGGAATGAAATGCTTAGCAATTATTACAAAATGAAATATACATATTTAAGGGTAACATAAGAGTAAGGGTAAAACCACATAAACAATAAGACATTAATAAAAGGATAAGTAGTAATGCAATGAGATTTGCTTTATGAAGTACTGACATTATTTATTGTTTCACAGTAAATTAGGAAAAAGTTTACCTAACTTCAGTACTCAATGCAAGTACATTTTCCATGACTTAGAAAAATTTTTAAGATAGAAGAAAAATAACTTTTTTTTTTTTTTTTTTTTTTTCAAATTTTATGAAAAAAAAAACAGACAGTTATTACTTCTTAATATTCAGCAATAGCAATGAAAATATTAATTCCAAAAAAAGGTTGTCATTCATGCCAAATGCTGTATTAAATGTTTACAAAAATAAATATACACATTCAAAGTACACAATTAATACATAACTAAAACATATTCTTTTCAGTAGTAGTGCTACACAGGGATTAAGCTACAGTCACTTTTTTCGCAAAATGCGAAATTGTCTCTAAAATGTGAAGGAAATAGAAGCTTTCACTAAATGTGCACTGAAGTGGGAAAGTTTAAAACAAAGAATTCTGAGTTCTAAAACTAAGTGTTTTGAATAAAAATAAATTAATTATTTGTCTTAAAAAAGGAATTCATTTTTATATTGTTTGTTTTCCTTTACATTTTTTTTCAAGCTCCTTATAACTGCTGTTATCATCAACTTTAAGGTATGAATTGCCATTTTGCTAAAGTTTTTTTTCTCCATTTTCGCTTTTTTTGCTAAAGGATTTTTTTTTTTCCTAGCTTGAACCCTGGTGCCATATGAATGAACCCAATAACACAAAATTTCATTAAAAAATGTAAATAATATATTGTTCTTTTTAAGAAAATGAACAGATGATAGAATTTACCAATAAACTTTTCTACTTAAAAAGAGTACTAATTAAAACACTAAGCTTGCATAATGAACAAACTGATGAGGAGGATTCATTTGGTTAAAATGAAAACAGTGGCAAGAGAGAGAGAGAGAAACTATAGATCAAAGAAATAAAATACATTTGAATGTACATAATTTATTCTAAAAGAAAATAATGATACATAGTAGAGATGAGACGGGCTCAGCCCGAGCCCGGGCTCTGTAATTCACAATTGCATTCGGGCTCGGGCTCGTGAAAAATTTCTCCTTTATTGAACATACTCCTTGAAACAGATTTTAAAAAGTGATTCATGGGGAAAATAAAAGTACAGTCAACTCCGGTTATAGTGAACCTCTGGGGACCATCAAATTTCGTCCACTATATCCGAAGTTCACTAAAACCCAAGTGTCTTCATGAAGGATAGAGAGATACTGTGTATGAATCGAGACTAATGGTTTGCGATCATTATATCTGATGGTTCACTATAACCGGAGTTGGCTGTACTTATAAAAAAAAAATCGTCACTGACACCTAGAAGGTGCGTTAAGCTCTTTGGATATTTCAGAACGGCGGCTTATATTCATTAGTTAGTCATGAGATCCGACATTATTTGATAAACATATGGATAAATAAAGAATTAGAAAGTGCATTGAGAGTTTGCAATAATATTTGTCTTTAATTTGCACAAACGGCAAAATTCATTGTATTCTATCAATGAAGTAATTGGATTTTTTTTTTTTAATCTTTAACTGAAATTTCAGGCTCGGGCTCGGACTTAAATTATATTGCTCGGGCTCGGGCGGGCTCGGATTAAAAGTGCTCGGGCTTCAAAAAATGAGCCCGAACTCATCTCTAATACACAGTACAAATTTTATGCACAAAAGAATTGCCTTGAAAGTATGATGCATAGTCAGATAATATAGATGCATGCACACATGCCATGTATGAATACATTTCAAGGTCTTGCAGATTATTTCTGTTGTAATTCCAAGATTTTGTGGAGTTTTCCTTTTTTTTATTAATAAGTTTTTTAAAGATAGTTACTTAGAAGAAATACTTTTAAAATCTCTATAGCACAGAGCATTGAACAAACATAAGTACATATAAGTATATACGAGTTCATATATGCACTATGTATTCTGTTAATACAGGTTATTATGAGTTTGCAGAGTTTAAGATTATGTGTGCAGATAGTCTATTTTTTTTACTGAATCTTTTGATGTTGCAAAAAACAACTTTGTGACATCAATATCAGTTGTTAAATAATTGAACTGATAGAATTTTTTTTAAGTACATTTAATGTTTTTTTTCCCCCTAAACGAACCTATTTTAATTCAAAAACCACCTGATTAACTAGAGTCCTACCCCATCTTAAACTCGCAAGGACTAAAATGCTTTTCAACATGCAAACATTTTCAAGCTATCTGACTTTGACTAAGAATAATGGGCAGTATAAAAGCTAAAATGAATACTATTGTATTTCAGAGCCTTCTAGTAATCCAAACTTTGACACACTGAACACTCTAATAATTTCAACTGGAAAAATAAATAAATTAGAATTTGATGGCAGAAATTATTTGGAAGAAGAATGAGTCTAAAATTCAAGACCTGTAATAACAATATGAATTTCTCACATAAACAAGTATCTAGGACTGTAAATTTTTCTGAATCCTTCACTTCCCTTCACTACTGAAAAATGGAACAGCTGTAGCAATTGGACAACTGAGTAATTTTCACAAATGAGTAACTTTTCTGCTGTTTTGAAATTGATTCTTTCCTTTCAATATACTGAAGTATAATTTTACAGTATGCTGTCTTAATGTATTTGAAAAATAAATATTTAAAATGTAGTGCTCCTTATTATTTTCTGTAATTATCTGCCTAAAAATGCTGAAACATTTATTTTTGTTCAGTATTTGGCCTGATCAAATATTAAACAGAGTTTGATTGGACAAATATTTGTAACATTTTTACAATGCAATCAAACCCAAAGACTGTTCCAACAGTTAAAGTGTGCTCATGGATGCAAACAAACACGTGTTTACAGTATGAGTCCAATGGCAAAATAGGGGTGAGGATACAAAGCAGAGGGAATGTTAACAAATTACTGACAGTTTCAGAATCAAAGGAAAATGATAACCACAAATGAGCAATTTTATTTTCAATAAATGGATATTAATAATGATAATTTAATACTTATAAATTGCTTTATAGATCGTAGCTCAGCATAATTAGCTCTGTACATCTTCCTACCCATAGCTCTTTCTGCATTTAAATTTGTACTTCATAGCTGGGCACAGTTAACATGGGCGTACAGTACATTACTGAGTACATTTTGCTACATCTCTATTATGTACTTTTAGATGTACATTTAGATTACCACTCTGACTAAAACGCTTGTGACATATCTTACAAACATAAGGCTTTTCACCAGTGTGAACACGAAGATGTCTTTCAAGAATTGAAGGACTCCAGAAGTGGTGGCCACAGTAGCTGCATTTAAGTTGTTTTTGCGCTAAACTTGACTCAGAAACAGTCAGACGCCTATACAGAGTATGTATGGTGCTTTCAAGGGCAGTCTTGGGTCTGGCTGTTGAATTTGAATCATCCACTAAATCCCATGAATCAGAGCTTGTAGGAACAAAAACTGGAAAAGAAAAAACACACAGTTAAGCAAAAGATAGATTTATATAATGATATTTTAGAATGATTTTCAGATTTTTTATGCAGTTAAAATTAAACTTAAATTCACAAATTAAAATTCCATCAAACTATATTTTTAGTTAAATTACAAAATATGAGTTAGATTGACAAAATAAACACTTCAATAAATAAACAGTATCAATAAAACATTTCAATTGTACTTACGGTGGGCAAAAATGGAATATTTTTATTAATTTTACAAATGACTTTCTTAAAAAGTTTATTTTATTTAAGGTTGTCCGGTATAGGCCAACGATCTGGCTTGCCACAACTGTGTGCCTTTTTTAAATAGCAGATTTTAGATAAAAGTAGAAAAACCAATTCTTTAGAAAGAAGAAGAAATCATAGAAACAGCACAGCAATCTTTTTTCTTGTCACAAGTTGTCAAACAAATAGTCTGGAGAAATGTTGAGAAGAGGCTTAAGAAAAAAACAAAAGTCGAACTCACATTAACTCTGTATTTAGGTATGAAGAATATAAATGAGGTGATAAATTAATATGGAAAAAAAAATAGTAATGTCAAATTTCATCACACATTCCTGATTCGTTTACATTTTTTTTTTCTAGAATTCGCTGTCAGGGATTTATTTACACCCTCATCCTTGACTAATTGTTTACACAATAAACTGAAAAAAATAAGTAGAAGTTGACATTCAGCATACATGATATTATAGCAAAAACTACAAATGTACTTATAAATTACATAACATGAAAGAGATATATAGAGATGTAAATCCTTAATTTGTTTATTTCTTTAACTAGAAAAAAAATAATGGATATGTGGGTTATGGCCAATTATCTAATCTAGGGATATAGGCCGGGGTGGGATTGTCCTCCGTGGGGGACTTTCTAAAGGGCCCTAACCCGTATTTATGCGAAGTTACGGAGAAAACCACAGAAAACTTCGAACGGTTAGGTTGGCAGATGCAACTTAGTTTTGAACCAGGCACCTTCCATTTCCCAGTTCAAAGTGCTAATGCTATGCCACTGGTGGGGCTCTTCCACTAAAATGACACTTTCTACATAAAACAAGAATTTAAAATTCATAATCATCTTTTGATAACACAAAAAATAAAAAAATCATCAGTAAATTGAACAAAATCTATTTAAAATAATAATAAATAATCTACTGTTAACTAAGCATACAAGTTAACTAACACATAATTTTTAGAAAAAAAATTTCTTTTTAAAGGTAAAGGAACTCTAAAATCCCCCAGCTAATGGGTATTGATAATCAGGGGCACAGCCAGGAGGTGGCTGATGGGGCTGCAGCCACCCCCGAAATGAGTAAAGGTATGATATGGAGAAAATTATGTATTCATGGATAATTTTGAAAGTTTCCCTTGTCATCCCCATGATATATTTGAAAGTTCTTTTTGATTTCAGAAATTTGAGGTTCAGCTACAGACTTAAGTCAAATTTATTTACTTATTCATTTTCTCTAACATGTTTTTCCAACTGCAAAGATTTTAAACTCGATTTATGATTTTTAAAAAAAATTTCTGTCTTTAATTCATTTGTAAATGCATACATTTTTAGGTCAAAATTAGAGGATATTGCCCTTGCCAGTCTCCCCCCCCCCCACACACACACCTAAAAAAAAAAAAAAAAAAAAAAAAAAAAGAATATATTGATTTTTATATGTTATACTGCATTCTGGTTGAGTTCTCAGCCATCCCTCGAAAAATATTCCTGGCTATGCTACTGCTAATAATTGATGTAATAAAATTAGACAATTGAGAGACTAATAGTAAGTTTTGAACATTAGAGAATCTTGTCCTCCTGCACAAATATAGGCATTTTTAATGGTATTAATATTATGAGGATAGACTTGTTTCCCCCTGGGGGTGGAGTTAGTTGTTGTGTGTGATTATGGCAATGCTACACAAGGGTGATCTGCCAAGCGGGGATGCCTTGATAGGAGGACTTTCTAAGGGGTTCTAACACGTATTCACGTTACATCCAGAGAAAACCAACCAAAACTCCAAACCGTTAGATCGACAGCCGCACGATGGGACCCGAACCCGGGACCTTCACACGTCAGCCATCTACCATTTTCAGTGGCATAACCACTGTGCCATGGTGAGGCAGGGGTGGGGCTAATTTTAGATTTGGAGGTCTGTGGCTTTCTGCCTCTTTTATCTTACTTGTTCCTACAAACCATGATCTGTTACACAAACTTACATATAGACATAAAACAAAACATTAAGAATGAGGGCACAGGACAGAGAAGAACAAAAAGATGAGAAAAGGATGATTTTTTTTTTTTATGGCACATTAAAAAGTAATTGAATATGAAAAGAGATAACAATAAATCTATAAAAGAAAGTAAGTTAGCCAGTAACATTCCCAGATTGATGTTCGAGGAAGAGCAGATCAACCACATAGGTGAGGCAAGTCCGTTTCTTCATGAAGATCACAAAGGGTGCAAAAAGGGTCAGGAAACACGTTGGTATGGCAGAGGTCAGTGTTCATCCTAGGCGTTTTTCGAAGGGCGCTGCACCTTGCCGGCCCTTTAAAGCAACAATCCCACCCTACTTGCCCTTTCAGAAAAAAATCGCTGCCCTTTTGCCACCCAAAAACAGCACCCTGCCTGCTGCTCTTTTTGCCCCGATTTCATTCATAGTGCCATCCTCTCCCCTCTGTTTACATTTATTGCGTTGCGACATCCCTTTCCTTTTTGTTGACATTAGTCAGCACTTTTACAGATATTATAGTGTTGACTCTAGATTGATTTGGCAGGGCACAGCGCTCGGCGGCCCTTTTATCATCTTTTTAGTGCCCAGCAGCCCTATTTCTCTTCTTTCTGCACCCTCCTACTCTTACATTTTTATTAGTCCACAATCCACTTTTTATTTCCTACATTCCATTTGTGGCCCATCATGAAAATACGTTAATTAAAACGGCCCCTTCACAGAAATACGATTGGGTACAATAACCCCATTATAAAAATAGGTTCGATTGAAAGCGGCCCTTTCACAAAAACCGTCTATGAAATCGGATCTTTCCCACAAATGTAATTTATTAAAATGCCTTTTTCAAATATTCTATTCTTTCAGATCAAAATACTGTTATTGCCTTTTTCATTGTCTTTATTGGCGCAAGCCAAGTAACCCAAAAAGTGGCCCCTCTAGTATGTTTTGTTTTTGCTGACTCAAGTGAGAAGCCCGATCGGCAGGGCAGAACTATGTGGGCATTTCACTTAGGAGTTGGGGGAAGAAAATACGGTTGGGAAATACAAACTTTTCTAAAGTTATCTAAAAATTTCTGATTCCATTTGTCAATCCTCAAATATTGGTAGCTACATTTGATAAATAATATGTAGTTGCGAATTATCAAACAATCTTTATTCCAGAGTTCGTCGCCAGCTGTATATAGGTATTGCTCTTCTCGGTGTTTTTAATAGTTTTGCACACTAGCTAGTTTTTTTTTTTAATTTTCCCCCTATTATTTTTCCCTAAACGATTTCCTCTTTTTAATCGGCTTTCTGAGTACATATTATTCTTAATGTATAACAGTTATTTACGAACCATATATAATTACGGATGATACAAAAGTATGCCATAGCAAAACGATGTTTGGCATTTTGAAAATTCTGTGGGATTTGCTTGTTTGTTATGGCAAGCCTAGACAAGGGATATCTCCTAAGGGGTGCCTTGGTCTGATTACTTTTTAAGGAGTTCTAACGTGTATTGACGTTACATCTGGCTGAAACCGAGCAAAATTCCAGACTGACAGTCACGTGGTCGGGGCCCGAACGTGAGAACTTCAACACTTCAGTGGTTTACCATGTTTAGTGGCTTTATCCACTCAAATCAATCTGAAAATCGAGCGATTTACGGCGTTTTGCAAATACATTAATTGAAACACATTATACTTTTGCCAAAATAAGAGCATAATAATGATCTTTTGCTTTAGCAGTGAATCGAAAGGGTTATTGGTGCCCAGTGCAGTCCTTCAGTTTGCCTCCCCATTCTTTCTAAGTTTCAGCATTCAGCCCCCATTTCGGTCCCTTAGTTTTCCACCATATTATTTTTAAGTGTCCTGCTGACCACTATCTTTGTTTTTATTTTGCCGCCCGGGCGGACACCCCCCCCCTCTTATTACGCCACAGTTTTAATTATATAAAAGAGGAGTAACTGCAGAATTTAGTAAATCAGACTATTGTCAAGATTTGGTATTCTAAATATATGTTCTGTTTTGTTTTAAATTCTCAACATTTTAATGAATGAAAAAAAAAAAATATTAAAAGCAAAAGAAACCAAGTTCTGGGAAAGGATGTTTTAAGAAAACAAATTGTGTCATAAGTTAACAGCTAGGTTATTCATAAAACAAACTGTCATCAATTTAAGCTTATTTTCAGTTTTTTAAAACTAAAAAAAAAATATTCAAAATAATTCTGGAAGGTTTTTTAATACATAATTTGAGTACTTTTGGCAATAGGATGTTAATTATTTTTATTAATTTTAATTATTTTAAGCAGATTAAAAACATTTGATAGTTAAAATAAAAGATTTAATACTTTTAAAAGGTTAAAGCAAGGTTTAAGAAAGAAAATTTAATGTTTTTAAAGAGACCATTTTAAGTATGTTACAAAAAATTAAAAATAAAGCTTTATGAAAAATAAATTATTTAAAATATTTTAAACTTTATTTCATACCTTTGGACAATTCTGTGAGTTAAAAAAATATTTATTTTATACCTGCTAAAAAACTTACAAGTAGAAATTATTTTTATTTATTTTAAAGAAGAGTGCTTTTTAAAAAACTTATATTCACTTTTCATGAATGAGCACACATTAAATTAGGAAGAACAAATATATTTCAGTAATTTTCATTTGATATGGTGTTGTACATTCCAACCATTGGATGTAATACAAAACTTGCATGATTGCTGGTCATTTATTCCAGCAATCTTCTGTATTCTGAATTCAATTTTCCTAATTTCTATAGTTATCAATTGATGGATGAGTTAAATTGTATACACATATATGTATATTTGTGAATAAAAATAATAAGAGATTAAATTTCTCAGTCTTTCTAGTTTGTTACTTTTTTATTACATTTCTGGTATTTAACATTGCTAATCTTATTATTTTATGTGTGTAATGTTGATAAAAGTAAACTTTTTACCATATCCTCCCACCCCCCGGATATATTGCGTATTTTTCTTGCCTCCTGATAAGTTGATATAAAGAGGGGCTACATTTATCGATAACTAATATTATGTGTGTTATTTAACCACTTTTATCAACATTTCTGTCAAACCTATCAAAATCTCAAATCCCCCATATCTAAAATTATATCCTAACATCCAACAAATATTGAGAATCATCTGTTCTTTGGCAGTTTACAATGCTGAAGTTGAGAGAACTTTCTCTTAACTGAACTTAATACTGACGGACGAAATAAATAGACTAAAAGTTGAACATGTAAATAAATTAATGATGTTAAAGATAAATGTTTTCAATAACTTTGATAAAGCTGTAACGATATGGAAAAAACAAAAAACAGGCATTTGTTTTCAAACTAAAAAAGTAAGCAAATTGTATTAGAATAAATTATTTGTATGTGCTTTCAATTTCTTTGTTTGAGCTATTATGTAACACCTACCATTTTTTTTTTTTTTTTCAAAATGTATTTTTATTGATGATTTGCTGTAAAAATGTTTGCAAATTAACAGCAGTTTAAAATAATAGGCATGCAGTAAAGAAAAATTAATTATTTTAGCTTTATTAAAATAATCATAAATATTTTTTAAATTATGCACATTAACATTTGCCATGTGGGGCTAGAATTCTGGGGAATGCTTGGGTGGTGTCCCCCACTTCTTATTTAGTTTCCGGGGGTCCTCATCCCACTTCTTAAAAGAATGCTTTAAACCATCATTCTCTAGGTCAACGTTTCCCAACCGGTGGGGTTGCGCTCCCCGCCCCCCTATGGGGCGCAGAACATTTGCTGGGGTGTGGGAAAAACTAAAGAACAAATAGTGATGCATGTTTTTTAAAATCTTATTTTTATTCAAAAATATATCTATTTTCACTTAAAACGTTCATTCAAACTTTAATGATAAACATTATTTTATGGAAAATTCGACTAAATGTTCATTGTTGAAGAATAAAAAACTAAATGTATGCTGATAAATGTGAGAAGGGGGGCAGCAATGTAAGTTAGCCTTTGTTGGGGAGACGCGATGTTAAAATGTTGGGAACCACTGATCTAGGCAGACCTCAACGTGCCTTAGTCTTTTTTTTTTTTTTTTTTTTTACTCTGTTGCCATGTTTAACTCGCATAAACTCCTCTTTCTGAATGCCTTTATATATATATATATAGTGCCTCTTTATATTCTGATGTGCCCTTGAAAGCTTAAATTGCCCTTTTTTTAAGGACTAGCACCCTGCCCCTTTTTCATCCTAGGATGATCTCTGTCAGAGGTGTTTAAGCAGGCAATTGTGGCTAGAAATCAGACGAAACATGGCGAAATATTTCATTCTAGGCCACAGAGGGAAATTGAGAATCTATTTCAACCATGGTTTAGTAAGGTTGGAATTATTGAGTTCTTTGAGGAAGGAATTCCTGTAGATGATGTTTATTAGACATTTTATATTGTTAAAAGGGAGTTTGGGATTAATTTTCTGAAAGACAGCCCCCCCCCCCTTTTCAGCCAAGAGATCAGCCACCTCATTTCCCTGAATTCAACAGTGGGCTGGGATCCACTGGAGAACTATTATCGTGTTATTATTGGCAAACCAGTTGAGGAGAGGAGATTTAAGCAATAATCGATGGTTAGTGTTCAGGAGTGCCTGGATGAGTCAGCTGCATGAAGTGCCGCCTTTGAATCTGACAGTAATGCCACTTTTGAAAAGGAGTGGTTGAAGTTGTAACAGGACCTTGTAAATTGTTGGGATCTCACCATTGAAGGCTTTACAATAGATATCGACGGGCAGGGCCTGATTATGACATTTTTTGTGCCCAGAGCACTTTTCAAATTTGATGCTCCTGCATATAACTAGCTCAATCTCTGTGCCCCTATTCATAACTTTAAACTCAATTTTTTGGCCTATTTTGATGTTGCCCTATTTATGCATGTGTGCCCAGGGTCAGGCCCTTTGATAAGAGGGGGAGGGGGGAGATACCCATACGACATTCGCAAATTCTGTTGAACTTGGCAAAATTAGATACTAGTTGGCAAACTTTACAAAAGAATTTTCAAAAAATATATAATTTTCTATCTATTTCTGGTACACTTGGCAAAATTACACAAACTCAGTTTGGGTAATTTTTAGGGATTGACTGATAGTATTGGTGCTGATACCTCCTATTTTTTTAGGTATTGGTTCTTTCATATTTAAAAAATATCGGGAAAGTATCGGTTCCCGACACATTCAACGATCCATTCATCCATTCATCCGATTCATCCATTTTTATCGATACTTAGCTTTTCAGAAGAAAAACCATGCGGGTGCAATACTACTCAACAGGGGCGTAGCCGGGGGGGGGGGGGATATCGGGATATATCCCCCCCCTGAAATTTTTATATTAGTGATGAAATTCCGTCTATTTATGCACATATAAGTTCATATCCCCCCCCAAAAAATTTTCCAGGCACATATCCCCCCCCCCCCCGAAAAATTTTCCTGGCTACGTGCCTGCTACTCAAGAATCTATTCTGGTGATGAGATTAGAGGCGTCGTGTCATTGGCATATTTGTTTGTGCGACTGTTTTTGAACTGTGTTTTCGTTTTTTTCTAACCATCACTAAATATGGATGTACCATCATCAAGTCTGGATGATGAAATGTTAGATGACAGTGGAATAGGTCAGTCGTCTATTTGGTTAAAATATTTTGATTTGGAGCCTAACAGTAAATATGAGACCTGCAGTGAATTAAAAAAGCAGATGTTGAGGTGTAAGCTGTAATTTTACTTCAGTTTTATAAACGTTTATTTTCTCTCTGTTTAGATTAAAAAAAGGGGGGCCATTCATATATATATATATATATATGCATAAATTTTATGGGGGGGAGGGTAGATGTCAGATGAATGGCTTTTGAATTGGCTTTAAATTTTTGTTTAAAACTGGATTAAAATTTTTATTTAAAAAATTGAAGCAAGGATATCCGATTCGGCTCGGGTATGATATCGATATCAAAACTAATGGGGGAGACTGTCCTTGACATCGTTTGATATTTCAGGGGTCTTTATGGAAAAATCGATATTGATATTTATGAGTGACCCCTAATTCAAATAATTTATTTTAAATCGGCCCTTCAAAATTTTCATATTGTGATTTTGCGCCAGAAATTAAACTAAAACTAGCCTTAAGACTCACTTACAACCTTTCGAAAAAGTATTCGAGTATAAGTCCCATGCCAGTTTCATATTTAAAATTTTGTTCCTTGTAAAACGAATCATGTCACACAACAATAAGTTCTATAACTTCTCTTAAACTTGTTTTTTTTTACAAAAACTAATTAGCTTATTCATAAAACGAAAGTAGGAAATATAGCTATTACTCAAATACTTTTTTGAGTAGTTGCACCAATTGCACGGTCTGATGGTAAATGCTTTTTAAAAGTTCACTGCCCACGACACTACCATAGTGTAGACTTTCCATAACACAAAATGCTCATTGTAAATACTGAATAATGTACAGAGAAAAACAATATGGTAATTTGGATAAAAGCAGTCTTAGTCAAATGCGAAACCGTAATTAATATTAATCAAGTAATGAACAAAAAAACTAATGATTTAATTAATTTAATGTTTTTCAAATAATTTCATTGAACTAACTACCATGTTAGAAGTGGGCATCTTTCCCTTAAAACTACATTGCTGCTTTCTGGCGCTGGCGTTATCCTGAAAACTTACACATGGCGTACACATGGCAGAGTGGGGGGAGGGGGAAATAAGGGGTTCACAACCCCCCCCCCCATGAGGAATTTTTTGCCATACAAAATGTATATTCTTCACTCCCTTATCGCACACACGTACACACATATGCGAGTTGCTGTAGTCAAACCCCCCCCCCCAACACGAAACTGTTGCAAGCTCATTACATTTGCTGAAAATATATATATATCAAATATTTTAATTGTATTGAATTAATTAAAGTTACTGACTGAAGTAAATAAATTTAACAACATATAAAAATATGTATCAAATTTAAAAGTATCAGTAAGAAAAAGTAATAGCTCTGTTTTGCAACTTGTACTAATAAAGGAGCCCAAGCAATGAATTCGCTACGGGGCACAACAATGTAGTTACGCCCCTGTTTATGGATATGCTTTTTCATGAAGATTTCGAGGCTGGCAATCTCAAACTGATAAACTAAGTCTTATATTTTTATCTTTTTAATATTTCTTTTCATTTAGTGTTCTTATTGCTACTAAGATCACACCCGACCTTTAAAAGACAATTGTACAGTTAAAAATCAGATTTTTCTTTTCTTTTACAGGAACATGGTTAGAAAACAGTTAGGAGCATGGAGTTTTTTCTTTTTGTTTTTTTACAGCATTTAAATATATTCTTTCTAAACTCGTTACTATTATCTATTGCATGCAGCCCTCACTTTTGTTTTATATTTTACAAGTTTTTCATAGATATTAAAAAATTCATAATTGCAAACTTTTAGAACCGTTTGTATGCATTTAGGAATTTGTATGTACTAGTTTTAATGAACCCCCTGCAACTAGGAAAAGTTAGTTTATACTTTTTGTCTGTTTCAAAAATTTGCTATATTAAGAAATACTGAAATTATTATTTTCTAGGTTTTAGATAAATGTGTGTAAAGTAGAAATATGAATTCTTAAATTTTTTACAAAGAAATTCTCGGTGCGAGTTTTTATATTTATGGAAAACCTTTTCACTAAAAAACCACTCTTATTTACTAATTCACTTCTTTTTTTTGCAGGGGGGGGGGGCAATTATTTTTCCGAAACTAATGAAGAGTTGTCAAAGATTTTAAAGGATTTGAAGTTTTTAGAAAATTTGATCTCAAACACATAAATCTTACGATAAAATTGAATAAAATGTGTTATTTTATATTGCTTTAATTTTCCCTCTGATCTGTCCCAACTTAGGAAAAGTAATTTATTTGAGACATTTTTTGTAATCATTTCATTTCTTGGATTAAGATTAATTTTCAACTAGCACAGAATATTATTACACATGTGATAGTGCAATCAGCATTTAGTTTTTGCACTTCATGATTTTTGCATGAAAAAAAAAAAAAAAACTTCTTTTATGATAGCAATTTTTTATGCCAAATTCGCTCTGATTTTTCACAATATGTGTGTTGTCAATTGTATTCATGAAATAATTACGAGTTTTAGCTTATAAATTTTGCGCTTAATGAGAGGTTTTTTTTTTTTTGTTTGTTTCATTTGATGTTAAAAATAAGTTTTACTTATTGAAAAAAGTCTTGTGCTCAGTGTAAAATTAGAATTTAATTATACCCAGCTAATTCAAAAACATGACTTACTGCGATTTCTAGAGATAGTCTGACAAGGTAAGTTCTCTAAAAACACCGGCAAGAGAACTTTTTGAGGGGTTCTAATGTATATTCAAGATACATCTGGAGAAAACCACCCAAAACTATAGACCATTAGATCGATGGCCACGCGAGGATAAAGAATCCCGAACCTGCACACTTCAGACATTTCCTAATGTTTAGTGTTCTATAAATTCGGCCATCAGTCGGCATGCTTTAATAGAAAAGTAGGACTATAAATACTGTACACTTGCTTCAAAGTATTCACTTCTTTTTCTTTTTAATGCTTTCTACTGGGTTCAAATTTTTATCTGTGAGCTCATCATGGTGTTATTCATTTTAACGAGAACTGCACTCGCGTAGCAAAACTGCCCACAGATGTAGATTTAAATGGCATTAAATCCTGTTAAGTATTGGTATCGGCCGATACCATAATTATAAAGTATCGGTATTGGCTCTTTCTAAAAATGAATTTATAGGTAAAGTATTGGTATCAGTGAAAATGTGGTATCAGTCAATCCCTAGTAATTTTGTTTTACACAAACTCCACCCACCCCTTAAAAAAATTCTTAACGATGGCCCTGCCCAGGGCACGTGCCAAGAGTGATAATCAGGGCCTGATGATGGGAATATAAAGGCAAAATTGCTCACAGTAAACACAGGCGCCAGCGTTAATGCAAGAAATAGACAACAGAAAGGAAATCTTAAAAGGATAGGGAGATGCACCAAATATTCAGTATACTGCCTATTCGGAAGACAAACTTTGAATATTCAAAAACTGGTGTAAAAAAAAAAAAAAACATTATACCATGAATGAAAGTTGAATATAGTGCCATAGTGCAACATTATTAATTCAAATTGTTACTTTCTAATATCACATTCAAAGTAATTTTAATGTTACAGAAAACACACAGATATTAAATTTATGTTTCTTTTTAATTTTTCTTAAATTTTATGACACATAACATTAACCTTACTATTATTAATTCATTTAAATATGAAACAGTAACCAGAAAAAAATCATAACATTAAGTGTTTATCTAATATATAAAATTCTCGTGTCACAGTGTTAGTTACCATACTCCTCCGAAATGGCTCGACCGATTTTAATGAAATTTTATATGTATATTCATTAGGTCTGAGAATAGGTTTTTAACTATATCTCATACCCCTATGCCATAAGGGCGGTCCACCCCAAAATTTTTAGCACCAGAGTGCTATTAATTTCAATCAGGTTTTTGTGTAGACATTAGCGCATCGAGTCACTTTTCAAATCTGTTTGCCAGATAACGCGGAGAGGGGGTGGGCATTAATAAAATGTTGAAAGTCGCACAAGGTTTGCAATTTTTGATAATTGATCGCTAAATGTGGTACCAATACGTAACAATTTATTTTCGAGTATAGTTAGAAAACGCCTGATATAGATTGTAAAACAGTTTTATTAGGCGATTTTAATATAGATTTCTATTCCGAAGAAGTGCTTTGTGGAACAATAAAGGAAAACACGGTACACTCATGGATTATAATGCCCATTCCAAACAGTATTTAAAATGTCTTTGCGGTATAGTTGGAATATGCCTATAGGACGAATATGCCTGGCGAAGATTGTAAAACAGTTTCAGTAGGCGATTTTAAGATAGATTTCGAATCCAAAGATGTGTTTTATGGTACAAGAAAGAGTTGATTCCTATTTTAACGCCCCCACTCTCGCCAACCTAAAAAATCCCCGTACTTTGGCGAGCTTTGCAGTCATGGGTCTCTGGGAGTTATGCACGTTTCAACGGTACTTATGTATTATCCCGGCAGTCCACCAAGACAAGCAATTTTTCAACAAGATAAATGCTGGGCACATGATATTGTTGATGGTTTAGAATACGATTGGCAACAGTTTGCCAGCAAATTTGACGAAAAAGTAGTTTGTCGGAAGTGACCGCCGGATAATACGTAAGTACCGTTTCAATGATCCCAAAAGAACTAGATGAAAACAAAAGTAAACAAATTAGCGATAAACCCACCAGTTAAGGAATTTGAAGACAATTATTAAAACTACATTAATTGGCAATCCAAAATAAATAAAAATGCAACGGCATGCTGTACTTACATGTTGTTCCAAATCACCATTTTAATTCTAAATTATGACATAAATGCAAAAATTGTCATGGTAACTGCATATGTTTAATGATCGCCACCTTGGCGAGAGTCGAGGCGTTAAAGTAGGAATCAACTCAAGAAAGACAAACATGGTACACTCATAGATTATGATGCACATTTGAAACAATATATAAAACAATGAAGTACAGTTGTAATGTACTTGGTGAAGATTGTAAAATAGTTTTAGTAGGCGATTTTAAGATAGATTTCAATTCCAAAGATGGGTTTTACGAAACACGAAAGAAAAATCAGCAGTCATGAATAATGATACACTTTCCAACTTAATGGAATAAGGGAAGAAAAATAGGGACGATGCATAAATTATGATACGATTTTAATATATAGCACTATAGTGCGTATTTAAAATCTGAAAGTGTTTCAGATTTTCATCCTTTTTTTATTTTATTTTTTTGGACAAAATTTTTTATGGAATGACTATCAATAAGTCTCAAGGCCAAACTGTCTGTCTGTGGCTTAAATTTGAGCTCACCATGTTTTTCACACGGACAATTATATGTGGCATGCTCTCGAGTGGGCAAACCATTCAGTTTGTGTTAGCTAAAGATGGGATAACTAAAAATATTGTTCACACTATTCCATTAAGGGATTGATATTATTTTTTGGACTATATTCCGTATACGGTGCCTTGTTTACATGTCAATGTTTTGTTTACAAATCATTGGCGAACAATCTGACGCGAGAGTGAGCGATGCACCGCCAACTGCCGGTGGTAGTTGTGACTGGCAACCATAAAGAATACGTGTTTCGTCAGGTTTGGGAATTTGAAATTGTTTGTGTTATTGATGGAAGGGAATGAAATGTGTTATGTTAATATAAGAAAAGAATTTGTGGGTGTTTGTTAGAAATATAGTACGTTATAAGCCGGTGGGTGTTGGGGACATTTCTGAGCGGTTATTTACCAAAAAAATAGAGGTAAGTGTTCTTTTTTAACGAATCTTTCGATGTTTAAGGTTTTTAATGTGAATTTTAAATAGATATTTGAAGTGTTTATGTTTTCGTAAGTGCTATTTACGTGCTATTCTAATCATACTGACTTTATAAGAGGTGTACAACTAGGTTGTTTAATCCGCCGATGTTTTTTTGAGTTGAAAACGGGCCAGTGTTTGCCCAGTTTACATTAGCTGTACAACTAGGTTGCTTAGTTCACTGTTGTTGTTTTTTTTTAGTTAAAAACGGTCCACTGGTTGCGTAGTTTACATAGCTGTACAACTAGGTTGCTGAATCCACCGAGGTTTTTTTAGTTAAAAACGGGCCACTGGTTGCCTAGTTTAGATAGCTGTACAGCTAGGTTGCTGAATCCACTGAGGTTTTTTTAGTTAAAAACGGGCCACTGGTTGCCTAGTTTAGATAGCTGTACAGCTAGGTTGCTGAATCCACTGAGGTTTTTTTAGTTAAAAACGGGCCACTGGTTGCCTAGTTTAGATAGCTGTACAGCTAGGTTGCTGAATCCACTGAGGTTTTTTTAGTTAAAAACGGACCACTGGTTGCCTAGTTTAGATAGCTGTACAACTAGGTTGCTGAATCCACTGAGGTTTTTTTAGTTAAAAACAGACCACTGGTTGCCTAGTTTAGATAGCTGTACAACTAGGTTGCTGAATCCACTGAGGTTTTTTTAGTTAAAAACAGACCACTGGTTGCCTAGTTTAGATAGCTGTACAACTAGGTTGCTGAATCCACTGGGGTTTTTTTAGTTAAAAACGGACCACTGGTTGCCTAGAATGACTAGTAAACATGGCGACAGTCGCTGGAGCTTGGCGACCGCCAAGCTCCAGCGACTGTCGCCATGTTTACATGGGGTGGGCACCGGCTTGTATGATTTTACCTATTTTTTAGTAAAATTATTGTAATTAGCGATATATATAAATTTAAAGAATAAATTACAATGAATTAAAAATATAAATGTTTAGTATTGTGTAATTTTTATATTGCAGCATCGTTCACAGCGCTCCATGCCTCTCCAATCATATACCACATCCTCACACACTTACAAGAAGTTAGTCATTTCTTTCTACTAAAATAATCCTAGGAATAATTTATATGGCAAAACAACGTTTGCTCAGTAAGCTAGTAAATATATAAAGTCAATAACCTCTAATTTTTATTATAAAACATGCGTAGGTTAAAAAAAAATCATATGGGGCTCTATGATGTATACAGATGTACTTTGAACTTTGAAGACCCCCTCCCCCCCCCCCCCCACACACACTGGAGGGGCGAGCTTTTTGGCAAAAAGCCATTATCTCACTTGTTCTGGGGTAAAAGACCCATTGTTACTAAACTCTTGGAAGTTTGGAGGAGCAAGCCGACAATAGACAGAGCCAAAGGGAGGGACGAAAGCTAGGCCAGGGGGCCGTCAGAAAGAACAAGTAGTCACAGAGAGCGAGACAGAGAAAACCATCGGAGAAACCTTAAGAGAGAGAAATTAAAATGTGCAGAGATCAAGGAAATGCAGGAAATGAAGAACAGCTCTGAGCGCAGACATAGAGGCAATTTCATGTCTAATGAAATTGGGGGAAAGGGCCATGGGTGACGGCAAAATATTTCTCGGGTGGGGGGGGCGGGCAAAGACTACTTTAACGTATGGTTACCATATTGGAAAGAGCAAAAAAGCAAGGGAAAACACTGCATACAAAAATCCAGGGGTGAGGGGCATTGCCCCCCCTTGCCCTATGCTGCTGGCACCCATGGAAAGGGCCCCAAGAAGGAAAGCGGCACTCCCAAGTTACTTAGTAGTTGAAAACTGGAGGTATTATATTTCTTGCAGGAGTAGAGAATGTGCTCGATAGATTCAGGGATGCAGCAAATGTAGCAGAGCCAACTTGGGGAGATGTTAAACCAGTGATATAAGACCCTGGTAGGAAGCATGTGGCAGACCAGCTGAGTAAGGAGAACATCGTCATGTCTGTTATTGAACCAGAGTAAAGTGTTGTTGGCAAAGAGGATCTCACCATGGGTTGCCTTATATTTGCTATCACTGTATAGCGTTGCGGTTTTTTGGCGAAGAGTCCTAGTTATGTTTGCGTTGGCGTTTTCGGGAGCCACCCACTCCAGATGAATGGCCAAAGGGAAGGCCACATTAGTGACTTCATCTGCCCATTCACTTAATCGAATACCCTAGTGTTCAGTACATCTGAAGACTGGGAACCATCTGTGAAGGCACAGTAAGCTTTTTATACAGGAACTGGATAACATGAGGGGATTTATGATTGCAGGAAGACAGAGCATTTAGAGCCGACAGGCTGTCAGTAAGGATGATCATGCAGATGTTGTTGCAGAGAAGCTCATCCAGTGCAGTGCACAGTGCTAGGGCTTCCGCAGTGAAAATAGAGTTGATGTTGTTGAGGATATAATGGAAATTCTGGTTTAGGGTGCAATCACTAATGGCGGCGATGTCGTCTGTTTTGCTTGCATCAGTCGCTATAAAGTTGTGAGTTGGCAGGAGCGATTCAAAAAATTTATTGAAAAAGTTCGAAACCGCAGGGGAGCAGAGATTTTTGTTTTGGAAGGACAGTCCATCAGTGATGACAGACCAAGGTACCAGAAAGAGGAACGAGATGGGGGCAGCTGGGATGAGATGATTGATGTTACAGTCATAGTCAGCCAAGATACTGTTAATGTCTGGGAGGAGGGAGAAACAAGACTTCAGAGATTGATATCCATTACTAGAAAGGAAAGGCCATAGAGGTGACAGTGTCCCTAAGGAGAAGTGTTTGATCCAGAATTTTGTCATAAGAACTCGGATCCTGTCGCTGGCACTTACACAGTTGGCATGTTTTCTCAAGACGATGTTGGGACCCACCTGGGGTGACCTAGCACAATATGTAGAGACGAGATTTGAATTATTTCCAGACTCTTAATCAGAGAGGAACACTGAGAGTAGAGAGCGGGGGAGCCGTAGTCCAAAAAGCTTCAGATGGTGGAGTTGGCAAGTTTCACTAGATGTGCCGAGCGGGCCCCGTAGTGGCAAGAGGACAGCACTTTTAGGAGATTTATATGCTTGAACGCTTTTTTCTTTATATAGTTTATGTGATTACAGAGTCCACCCTGTCTCGAAAAATGAAAGACTAGATATTTTATAGAATTCGACCACTCAATGGTATCCCCCCTGTAAAGAAAAATTTGCATGACTTTCCCAGTTCCTTCGAGAGAAATAAACAGCGCAACATTTTTCCGGGCTAAGTTTCCAAAAACAGCACCACTGACAATTCCACAACAGTGTCTGTTGAAATTTTCTTTCAAAGGTAGAGAGATTGTGATGGGAACAGTATAGAAAGATGTCGTCCGCATATGCTACACAATTAGCACCCTGTTCCAGGACCTCAAAAAAATATACATATATATCGTGAACAGGAGGGGGGGAGATGACACTACCGTGCGTGAGACCCTTTGAGAGGGGGTGCAAGCTTGAAAAAGTGCCTCTCTAAAAAACCTGAATGCGCCTCTCAAGAAGGAATTTATGAATCCAGCAAAGGATCCGCCCATGGATGTTCACCTGATGGAAGCATATGTGAGGAAGGGGGGGTGCCATCATAAGTTAGCCTTTGTTGGGGGGGGGGGGGGCTGACGTTAAAATGTTGAGAACCGCTGTGTGAAGGACTTTGTCAAGAGATTGAGAAGAGCTTTGGAACTGGGGACCCCTGAAGCATTGACCGGACCCAATGATGTTTTTTTGGGTCTCACAAAGGGCCAGCATTAGCATATTTTCAAGGGGGCCCCTGAAGCAATGACAGGACCCACTGATTTTTTTTGGGGTGGTCTCGAAAAAGACCAGCGTTACATATTTTCCAGGGGGGTCCCTAAAGAGATGGCCGGACCCACTGATTTTTTTTGGGGTCTCGCAAAGGGCCAGCGTGAGCATATTTTTGAGGGGGCCCCCTAAAGCAATGGTCGGACCCACTGATGTTTTTTTGTGTCTCGCAAAGGGCCAGCATTAGCATATTTTCGGGGGGGCCCCCTAAAGCAATGGTCAGACCCACTGACAGAGGCGCCGACTTTACAAAATTGCTGTGGGTGCCCTAAGAGTCCGGGGGGGGGGGGGGGGAGGATTAATAAAATGGTGAAAGCCGCACAAGATTTTTAATTTTTGATAAAGGATAGCTAAGTTTGGTGCCAAAACACGACAATTTATTTTAAAGGGGGAGTATAGTTGGAATGTACTTGGCTAAGATTGTAAAATAGTTTTAGTAGGTGATTTTAAGATAGATTTCGATTCCGAAGATGGGTTTTTATGGAACAAGGAAGAAAAATACGGCACACTCATGAATAAGGATACACTTTCCAACTTTATGGAATCTTTTCCAACTACCCTTCAATCTTTTCCTATTATTATTTTCTTCCTTGCTCGTAACTACTCAATCATTTGACTTTTCGTGCACATTTTTACCAGTGGGAAATGGGTAATACAATTAATCATTTTAGCTGCACATAAAATATCCAATATCTGAGGGTATAGATCGAAGAAACGATATCTGCCTCACGGTTTTGGTACACAAATTAAAATAAACTAACTGCACCAAGGATTCGAAAAAATTCAGCATGATTCTTTACAAGCTGCACTACACACTGCAATAAATTCGAAAATTTAATGAAACTTTCAGAAAAAAATCTTAAACGTGGAACTGCACAGCAAAATATTTCTAAGAGTGGCCATTCTGCAAAATTTTTCGTTTGTTCTGGTGTCTAGTACAGCTTGTGAACATACATCCTAAAAATTGTGAAGTGCTTGAGATAATTAGTTTTTTTTTTGTATTTATATACCAAAATTGCATGTTTTTTCCCCAGCGCTGAAGGCGACATTCAAAGTTTAATTTAAGTGAATAGTGTGAATTTTGGCATTCGATTATCTGTACTACGGTGAAGCAACGATGGGCATAGAATGAAAGTCTCCACCGTTGTGTCTTAGTGACGATAACAGCAAGCCAGTTAAAATCAAGATTCTTTTTAAAGTAATGAAGTATTTCTGATGAAATTCCCTTCTTTTAGAAAAATCTGCTTGTGCTGGAGTCACCTTAAATTTGTTTGCCTTACGCAAATTCTCTGTCAAAATTCGAGGATTCCTGAACACACCCCCCCTTTGCCCTTGTAATAAATCAGACCTGAAAGAGGTGTATTACACCATTTCAATTTTTTTTTTTAACTTTTAGCGATAGAATTTTGATTGGTTTTAACTAATCATTATAAATTTCAAAGCAAAAGAAAAGTGTATTACTACGTTTATTGGGGGGGGGGGGGGGGAACATGCAACTATAATATCACAATCAGTCAAATTTCTTGTCATGTAAATGGAAATTTTGTATAAAAAGTGATTCAGTTTTCGAATGTAACAATTCACGATCAATTTCATTCTTGTTTAATCTATCTCATCCCTGTCTGAAATCCTCAGAGTTTTCAAAACATGTTATTCATAGTATTGTTTCTCGGCTCATTCATTTCCTGTTTTTTACATTTTTGTACCCCTATAAACAGCTGCAGCGAAGCCTTGCCTATTTTCTTTTCTTTTTTTTTCCCAACAAATTAAAAAAAAATTACAAAAATTATACCTTTAAAATAAAACTAGATAGTTTCCCCAGAATGAATTAATGCAATGTTTTCTACGTTGAAATGTGTGTGGGACCACATAAAAAAGATTGGTAACTATTTAACTGCAAACAGAAAAATAAAGCAGAACAAAAAAAGATGTTTATCTTAGAGTTAATAATTATTCAAAAAATATTTTGAATTGTTGGCCATATAACCTCCAGGCATGATTTTGAGCATCCTCCTGAAGTAGAGATATTTTACCCTCTACCATTAAGTGGTCAAATTTGCAAAATTACGACACAGACATTTCAGTAATACGAGACATACATTTCAGTAATGTGTGTTCATGCGCCCATGATTTCGGTATAATTTAAAAAACAGCATTGGGCTAGATCAAAGCAAATAGTACCTAATTCCGCTTGGTCAAACAAGAACAAAAATTGAACAAAATATTTGCACAAAATGAAACGGAGGGCATCTCTAAATGTTAGTGTGGACCAGTCTGTTCCATCCTTTTCAATAAATAACTCAGCACTAAAATAATTCAAAAATGAGAAATGGAAATTGAGACTTTAGAAGAAAGTGACATAAACCTTTACCTTAGAAGCCTCGCCTCAGTCTCATTCAATTAACACGAAAGTGCCAATACTTTTTGATGAATGGGCATCTTTTTCTGTTCCAGAGACATACAAAGTGTTGTATATTAGGTGCTTGTAAACAGACAGACCTTGATGTTCTCTATTTACAATAAAAATAATTAAACCTACTCACTTCAGAATCCTGCAGTAATATTATTAGAACTATCTCAAAACATTTCCATAATGGGAATGAGTCTTTCACCTAACTCCTTTGTTATCTTTCCCACGTGAACTTTCTTCTGGTTGTAGCCAGCGGATTTGTCTCAAATTCTCCGTTTTCCGGTACTCTTGGGCTAACACAGTCTCATTGTATTCATACATTTTCCCATGGAGTACGAGGATTCTGGGATGAGGTCTGTGGATCAGAAAGGAGGGAGGCACTTAGGACTTCGGCTGCAGTGGGCAAAGGCATTGCCTGTGGGGCTGTAGGGAGTCGCACATCACATTGAGGAAAAGCTTTGAATTTTAGAAAGACATTGTTTCCATGGGCGCCAGAGAGGAAGGCAAGTGGCAGTGGGGGATTGAGATTTGAGCACGCCTAGTCATCGGTATAGTAAACATATTTACAGTATACTGAACTTCTAAGTATTATTTTCGTGCTAAAATGTCTGAAAGTTAAGATGACCCCCCCTCCCATACACCTCTAAATTAGTACTCATATGAGAAACTATTATAATTATCATTATTATTCTAAGTAGGCAAAAATATTACCTGTTTGGATTTCCTTTTTTTTTTTTTTCATGCACTTTTTAAAATTTTAGAGTATGTGCTAAGTTACTACTTATTGGAATTTTATTATAATTACTCCAGTTCAGAGGCACATAAGGGTGTATGCCGAAGAAACAAAATCTGCATAACGGTCTTAGTACACAAATTAAAGTAAACTATCGCACCAAGGATTCGAAAAAATTTCGGATGATTCTTTATAAGCTGCACTACATACCAAAATAAAGAATAACACGTTCTTTAAAATTTTTGATTTTTAAGAATTTTTTCTAAAGTTTCGTAAATGATACAGGTTTATTGTTTATTTCAGAATATAGTGCAATTTCTAAAATATACATCCTAAAAATTTGAAATACTTGACATAATTAATTTTTTTTATTTGTGTACCAAAATTTAATGTTTTTTTTTTTGTTGTTGTTGTTTCCAAACTACAGCGATAAGCTGAAAGTAGCTGTCATTCAGTTGCCTTTAAACAGGGTTTAATTTCTATCCAAAAAAGTGCAAGAGCCCTAATTTTTTGTATTGCAATTTACAAAATTAATTACCTAATTTAAGGTATTATTAAGTGAATTTCTGTTACCTCTGTATTAGTTTGCAATGTAATAAAATTAATATCAACAGAAAAAATTACGATGGTAATTAAAATTTTAAATTTAGTGTAAAATTTCACCGAGAAAAAAGTAGTGGAGCTGAGCTCCCATGCAAATTAAGCACTTCCTTTAAATACATGCAAGTATTTAGCACCCACGAAAACTTTTCTGTGGGTGCTTGAGATCTGACATACTACATAAAAAAAACAACAGTCCCTCACTAAAATTTTATTTTCGAATTATGCAGTTGCAAAGCACTCGTCGTCATCAGTGGCGTGACTATACCGTTAGGGCCCGTAGTGAATTCATTGGATAGGGTCCTTCCTCATTGTACAGAATCTCAACCAACATGTTGCAGTTCACTTTTTCTAGCTTTCTATTTGGGAAAGGCTCCCCCTCCGCCCCGGGCACCGTGGCTTTTGCCCGTTCTACTGCCCTATAGTTATGCCAGTGATTGTCTCATCGAAGTTCCTCATGCGCATCTGAATTATAAAGGACATGGGTGCTCATATAGGGAAGTAGGTGGTGGCGCGGGTCCCTCCCTCTAGCCGTCGGTATAGTGAACATTTTTATATTAGCTAACCTTTTTTTCACTATTTCAGTACTAAAATGTTTGAAAGCGCAATTGCCGATGACCTAACAAATGCAAGAAATAACCCCTCCATATCTTAAAGTACTCATATGGACGTCTGTTAGCCCAGTACATCCCCAAATAATAACTTATATTCTTCAGTAAAGTTCAACAATGTAAACCAGCTTATGTACTGGTACTTAAAACACTATTTTAGTCACCTTTATAACTTTAAACTTAAATGAAAATCTATTACTTACTCCATATTAAATCTAAATAGTAGCCCAGCCAAAAACGCAAATCGGCAGAATCGCCATGTTGAACAAGAGTGATGCAATCACAGAGCTGTAGTGACGTCACATCTTCAGCAACAAATCGCCCGCTCCTAAGTGACGCCACAATCGGGCCGCGTCATACCAGCAGCCGCACGCATCTGTGCTCAAGTGTTTGCTCCGTAGCTTGTGAGCGGATCCCAGCCGGAGCGTATATAAGCTGCGTGCTCGTGAGCGGATCCCAGCCGGAGCGTATATAAGCTGCGTGCTCGTGAGCGGAAGTTAGTTTCGAGTTTCAAGTTTCGTGTCGCCTTGTGTAGTTTTTGGTGATGTCCGTATCTTAGTTTTGTTTCATTAACGGTGTTAGTCCGGAGCACCGGAGTTCGGTGCAAGTTTCCATTAAAAGGATGCATTTATAAATACAATGTTCCAGTTAATCGAAATTCGGCAGTAATGGTCTGTTGAATGAAGCCAGCTCTACTTGAATGACATCTTACGTCGATTCTACGAGATTAAAAAGGGCTGTGTCTACTTCGTAATATAAAAGAGATGAAATTCAAAGTAATATTTCTATGTGGTAATTAAGTTCCTGATAAGCACTCCGGGATTTCTTCTTGAGAGGTATTGATAAAGCTTGAGATTAGCGGTCGCCAGATCGCCAGTGGCGACTGTGGAATTATTCCTGGCGACTGCAAAACAGTCTGTCAGTCGCCAAAATTGGCGACCTGCAAAATTTACTCAGCAAGCAACCCCCCTCCCCCTTCGTTTCCGTCCCCGTAACAAAAGTCGGCGCTGCATGTCCAAGCAAAGTAAAGCAAAGCAGTTGAAAAAATGTCTAAAATTGATGATGCGCAAAATTTACTTAGTCCCACCCACCCTCGGCCTCGTAGGAAAAGCTGAATGTCAGCGCTATATGGACAAGCAGGGGAGAAAGGGTTGCAGACGTCTATGGGACCGGGGAAGAAAGGGGAGGAGCTCATCATAACTGATAACATACATATAACATTTGGGGGGGGTAGGAACGCACCGGAACAGAATACTCAGGGTCCCTCTCTGTGACCTGACCCGTTGGTTGACCTCGACCCTTCGCACCATCTCATTCTTTTATTACATATCCACATCGACATTCCAGTACGCAGAGATGCATATCAGTGGGACATTACACGTGGTCGCAAAAATCTGAACAAAAGTATTATTCTAATTATAATTTGTTACAATTTCTACAATAGACGGCCGTAATAAAAGGAGAAGAGTGAAAAGGACTTTTATTTAAAACTAAATTTGATATTTGCCTACTGATACAATATATGACTGTATGTGAAAGATGCATTAAGTATCTCATTAATAAGACATTGTACTGAAGGAACGAAGCTAATATTTTTCTAAATTATAGTACTCCCCTTTGTATATTTTCCGTCGTTCGACTCAGTCAGGGTCCAGTCAACTTAAGAGTAATCGATTATATTTTTAAAAAATTTCATGTGATCTTTACTATGACCCTTCTAAAACTGTAGACGGGAAGCACGTGCGTTTTTGTTTTTTTTTTTAAATTATTATTAACTTGAAAACAATAAACAAACCCTCTGCTTTTGAAAGGTCGATGAAGAGGTTGGCATTCTTTGCATCCTGATTTACGCTACAGCAGATCGAAAACTACCGCGCAAGATGCTTTATTTAAAACGAACAAAAACGTTATTTTGTACATTGGAATACGCAAATAAAAACTAATGTCATAAACATACCGTTTTCAGTTTTAAATAAATCTAATTTCAGCTGCTTTCATATTATTACGTTTTTCCTTTTGCAAGAGTTTTGGCATCTCTACAATAGCGCGAGAGGGAGGGGGAAGAGAAACAGACAAAACACTTGATTTTGTTTTATTTTGTAATCACTGGTAAAAGCGCTTGCTCTTCAAAGCTTAAATAAACAGATCTCCAAGCCTTTAGAATTCCATTAATCAGCGTTACAGCTGTCCGAGAAGAGAAAAGTGTTTCTCACCCCCCCCCCTCCTGTTCACACTTCAAGCTTTTTTTTTTTTTTTCCAGTTTCGTTTTAATGACAGGGAGTTTCTCTGTAGATTATACGAATAGAAAGCATTTTTGGTCGGCCGAAGCGAAAACGTATCCCCCCCCCATGGGCGCCGGCAGCAGGCTCCCCCCTGGATTTTTGTATGCAGTGTTTTTAGTTGCTTTTTTGCTCTTTTCAACATGGTAACCATACGTTGAAGTAGTCTTCCCCCCCCCCCACCTTGGAAATATTCTGCCGGCGACCATGCCCTCCCCCTCCCCGCAAAAATTTCTCCCTGTTTTAAGTTATTTCTTTTATATGATTCACCTTTGTAAATTGAACCCTTAGTATGTGTAACGTTCGTTAAAAAATGTTTTACATAATCAGACACTTGATTATTTGAAAGTGGAAACCTTGAAAATGGGCTGTTTGAGTAGCACATGCTTACGATTTCCCCATCTTAAAATGCATCTGATTTTCCTTAAAATTTGATAAGATGCTTAGTGGTTTTTTTTTTTTTTAAATAGGAAGTTGGGGAGCTACTACCTTAAGTAAAATAACCGTTTGTTAGCTTCTTGCAAGTCCAAAATTAGTAAATTAGGAGGCAGCGTACTGTCGAAATTAATAGAAAAATGGGCCCCCTTGATCCTCTTTCTTTTATTAAGTCCCAATTCCTTTTCCCCCCATAAATTCCATGAATGAAAGGAGAGATAAATTAAATAAATAGTACTTTATTATGTGTACACCATAAGTTGAGAAAATGGTCTGCAATACTATATATATTATCTTACCTCCAGTTTCTTACTTAATTTTTTTTTTTTTTTACTTAGGCTTCATGTTTCACAAGTACTTGGTAATAGTGACAACTTTCTAATAATGTCAAAATATTCAGCCATACAGATTTCAGGTTGGCAGATTTTTGGGAGTCCACTGTATTTATTTAATAACCAACTATTTTTCGTAAAAGATACGTTTGAATTAATCTGAAGAGAAATTTTAAAGTAAAATATTTTAAATCATTAATTTTATTACAATTCTCTATTTTTAAGAGATTTTCACTTTTGATTTGGGTTTGGGGGAGGGGGGGGGGGTTAAGCTCCTATAGCCTCCTCCATGTGTGTACCTATATATAGTATAGACACAGACAGTGATGTGATGATTCTAACAAGGAGCTGCAGCCAATCAGGAGGAATTAATAAATTTTAAATTCATAGTACTTAGATTTCTTTAAGTACAGCTAGTTATTTCTGAATGTAATATATGGAACATGCCATGCATTATTACTAAAAAAGCATTGAATCATTAAATGTACAAAATAAAAAATCTCATATTATTTTCATATATCTGAAAGGGGGGAGCAACGGTGTCGAAAACAAAAATTACGTAAGTACGGAAAATTTTGGCCACTAACTATACAAAGTGGCCACTGAACTTTGTAGGGTCACTGGCCACTGGCGAATTTTTTTAATCTCAAGCTTTAGGTATTGACTGTTATTTATCTTTGAGCTTATTGTAAAGGCCATGGTTCACTTTTCTCCTTTCCCTAAATAAGTTAGGGTTGAAATCTTTAACTAAAGGTATGAACTGTATATTTTTAAACTTAAAACTTAATAGCATTTTTAATACATCCATCTAGTAATTTTTCTGTAATTGTTTTTGTTGAATATTTTTAGTGTTAATAAACTAAAATGTTGTTAGTTAATACAAAGTCTCTAATGAGTTTCCCACAAAACACCTTTATTTCAGGCACATAGGCCAAAATTCTGCAACGTTTCCATTCTGCATAAGTTAAATTTACTCTGCTGGTTAACTAATGAATTTCATATTTAATCTTTCAACTTTTGGGTATATTTCCAAAAACGTCCATGCCGAAGCACCCAATACATTTGGCCTCATTAAACATTTTCTTTTAAACTTTTAAAATATCACACAACTAACAAGCAAATAAAGCATTTTAGTACTGAAATAATGCAAAAAGTTCAGTATGCTTTACAAATATTTATCTTACGTAATGGCATAATGGGGCGGGGCCCTCCTTGAGTGTACATCACTGTGTTGGGGTTATCAGACGATTGCTCGTGCTCAGCATCCAACGTAATTTTTTATAAGCCCGAAGAACCCACATAAACGTCTTTTCCTAGCCCTTTCTGCAAACTTCAAAGTATGACTTGGCACTAAAATTTCTGTGGGTGCGGAGCATCCACAGAACTTTTTCAGTGGGTGCTTGAGCCCCGGAGCACCCACGTAGTCGGCGCCACTGCCCACTGATGTTTTTTTGGGTCTCGCAAAGGGCCAGCGTTAGCATATTTTTGAGGGGGCCCCCTAAAGCAATGGCCGGACCCACTGATGTTTTTTTGGGTCTCGCAAAAGACCAGCATCAGCATATTTTCCAGGGGGGGGGGGCCCTAAAACAATACCTGGACCCACATGGTTTTTGGAGGTCTCACAAAAGGCCAGCATTAGCATATTGGGCCCTCTAAAGCGATGGCCGGATCCACTGATGTTTTTTTTAGGTCTTGCAAAGGGCCAGCATTAGCATATTTTTGAGGGGGCCCCCTAAAGCGATGGGTGGACACACTGAAGTTTTTCTGAGTCTTGCAAACAGCCAGCATTAGCATATTTTCCCTGGAGCCCCCTGAAGCGATGGCCGTCCCAGTGATGTTTTTCTAGGTCTCACAAAGAGCCAGTATTAGCATATTTTCTAGGGGGCCCCTAAAGCGATGGCTGACACACTCATGTTGTTTTTTTTTAGTTTTGCAAAGGGCCAGCGTTTGCATATATTCCAGGGAACCGCCTAAAGCGATGGCCAGATAGACTCATGATATTTTGGATCTCGTAAATGGTCAGCGTTAGGATATTTTCGAGGGGCCCTTCCTTTTTTGTTTGTAATACTTTGTTATTTTCACTTTAAATAGTTCCATTTTTAAAAATATTTGGTTTTCTAAATCGACATTTTGTTTAAGTTTCTGCCCCTACTTTGCATCTTGGGAAAATAATCGTAAAAATCAAGTGCGTTCCTCTATGGCTGAATGTCACAACCTTTTGCGTCACACACATGTTGCCGAATGAGAAAAAACAAAATAACAGAACTCAGAGATCATGACTTGAAGAGAGCAGAAGAGGTTGCAATCGCAGAGACGTTCTACAGAAAAGTGCCAACTTGCCAATTTGTTGACAATCGCCAAGCGGTGGGTTAAAGCACATTTTAGCTTTTTGGCTTGGCGTCTGCCAAACAATGCAAAGTTCCAACAGTTATCGCTGTGTTTATGTAAGGCACCGTGTGCAATCTGCATAGCAAAATTAGCTATAATATATATAAATAAGCATAGCAAAATTAACGGCGACGATCAATTATCTCGGAACCAGTGCCATCCGATTGCCATATTGTTTACAAAATTGATTTCAATGATTTAATTAAAAATTTAATCTCTTTAGAAAGCCGATTTTTTGCGCCATTGTTTACTTTCGGCAAAGCCGGGTTTCGTCAGAATCTCCGATCGGCAAACCCGGGTCTACACTTGGCGACAAAATTTTGTCGCCAAATCAAAAATTCGCCAAAAAGGACCTATACTAAAGCTGTTCCGTTTCCCGTATCAGAAGGAATTTTCATGATTTTTATGGGAGGGGGATTATTGAACCCCCCCCTAGCTCTTAGTAACTTAGGCCTATGTTCACTATGTTAAAGTAAATGTTTTCTGCTGAAATAGTCTATCCACCATTACTATTTAACCCTTTTAAGTTAGTTTACATTTTTTGTTTATTATAATCAATCGCTTATAGTTATCGAAATCGGATAGACCCGATTTGATCACATTAAGCTAATGTATGTGCAGTTTTTTTCAAATGGTAATCTCAAAATTCCCCTTCCACCACCACAAGCATGGATTTAAAGTATTTATACTTTTCAGGTACCTTTATCTTGAATACAGATCCTTAAAGTTGTCTAACTTTATTTTTTCCTATACTAAGTATACATACATGCGACTTTTTTGATGAGTTTGGCGCATTTACTGTGAGAAAAAGCATGTCTAAACAATTTTTAAAAAGTATATTTAAAGAAATCACTTGCATTACAACTTTGTTTTGTTTAATGCAAAAATAATCAATAATCTAACATTTACTATAAAATTTTTTGCTTTCAATTAAATTATGAATTAAATTGACATTTTCTAGATGTTCTAGACATGAATTTTTTACAGATTTTTAGTTTAATTTTTAAAATGTTTATTACTTGAGTTCCAAAGAAAATGTAGCTCCAACGATAAATAATACTTGTAAAAAGTCAATTTTTTCAGGGGAAGAAGAAAAATAGATTCCACCACTTCATAATTTCCGAAAATTTTACATTCACAGTCAATACTTATATATATATATATATAACATTACCTCTTCAAATGTTTTTTGGAAAAGTACACTTTTCAGTGTTAGTGTGCTTCATCACTTCACCCAGAAACATTTCGGCATCTTCCTCTGAATTCATGTCAGATTTAATAGTAACATGTTATGATTCATCGTCAATAACAAATTTAAATTGCGGCAGCGTATCTATAATACGCTTTATAACTTCTTTGATCTTAAATAAATTTAATCAAAGATTAAATCCTAAATCACAACGCAATAAAGGCGTACCAAGCGAGCGTTATGGAGGAAAGGAAGGCATGCAAACCATGTGCTTTGATGCAAACCGAGGCGAGTGTAACCCTGTGGTGAGATTGGCGAAAAAACGATTGACACCGCGACAACAAAATTCGCCAAGATTACCCATCATGCAATTTCCAGTCCGCATTTTCTAAATACGCGTTTATCTATAGACATGGACGTTATATGGGCGAGATGGATGAGAAATGGATATAAAATGGACGACTGTGCTATCTGGCATAATTCTAGAATGATTTAGATGGCAGAAATGTTAATTCTACCATTTAAATAGTATTTTTTTCAATCTTCGAACATGAATTAAAAGTATCATTACATATCAGACATACTTCCCTCCCACTCTCTTTCCTTTTAGCATTTTGTATGAAAATCATTAAAAGAGCAGTTTTACAAAAAAAAAAAAAAAAAAAAAAACCTTCCGTCCCTCCTGTTTTTTCGAAACTTTTGTGCTTTACGAAAGGGGCCGGGAAGACTTTCGTCCCGCCTTATAAAATTTCTCTCAGAGGCCCTGGTTATCGAAGCTTGGCGACATTTGGCACGATTTTTTACATGTCACCTGACAGTAAACAGAAGACTAAAATGGATAGTTTAAAAAGTTTATTTTATTTCATGGATGAAATTTTCGGAGATGAGCCTATTGCTTATGAAACTTGGTTAAGAAATTAGACGGACACTTCAATGCTTTTCCAAAAGTGATTATTACCGGGTAAGTTAAAACTGCGTTTCACCCCAGATTGCTATGTGATTACGATTCCTCATTGTGTGCCCTATCACCCCTTAAAGTTTTGCCCAAGAGTTTAGATTCACCCTGTATTTTGTGAGTGCTGTTCTCCTTGAAATAGCTTGTTCTGGGGCTGGGCATTTATGATTTCCGCTTTCACTCTCACTAGACAAATTATCAGTTTTTGGAATTTTCATAAAATAATCACCTACATTACGATTCAATGACCGCTTTCTTGAGGCCATAATATTTGCATTTAAATTAAATTCTACACGCGAACGGAGCTAAATAGAGAACAAATGAATCACACTAGCGCTTCACCCGAAAAGAACGACCAAGCGGCGAAAGCAATTTCAATGGGCTAAGACTTTGAAGCCTGCTTAGATAGGACTACAGTACTTCCAAGAAATTCTTCCACCATTCCTAAACATTCAAAACGGATGTACTTTTGTATAAACAGTAAATGTGCGAAAACCAGGTAAGGAAAATTAGCTGTAATAATATTATCTTTCAAAATATCCCTGAAAATCCAAATGGCGGAACAAAAGAACCTTTCACAATGATACAGAAGATAGCCATTTGGGATTCCTAGTCACTTGATGTCTATGTTACACTCCCCATCCCCTCACTATGTACATCCACAGACCTCAAAATACCCGTAGACCAGACAACCCCCTAGCAGCAATCTTTGTTCGGGCTTTACCAGGCCTATGATCGGTACATCGGCTATTCATCGCCTGATCATTTCTGATCATCCTTAATTTTTCGTATGTTCATCTTTTCCCGATGATCGAATCTTTACACTGAGATCTGATAGGCGCTTTCAAGATTGCGAAGGGTAAAGCGAGCAAACAGGTTTATATCGGTCTTTCTACCAAGTAGCTGAACGGCTGGATATCTCCGTTCCTTCATTAATGTGCAAAGAGTATCATATGCACACCATATGTTTGTTTTAAGGTTGCTGATTGGCTAAGCTATTACGCGGGAATACAAGACAGGCGACAAAATGCTGAATCATGTTGTCCTCTTCCTGCTCTTAGCTTTGTCGTGGTCTCCTGTTTGTATCTATCTTGTGCTAGCTAAAAGGGCACCTTGCCTTAGTCAATCTCTGTCAAAGAGGGGTGACAAGGAATATTTTAAAAAAAAATTTGTCAGCGACTAAAAATTCTGGAAGTTTCCTGAAAAAGTGCGAAATTAATATATATATATATAAATATATATATAATACATAGAAAATTAAATAGAAAACGCCCCCCAAGCCAGTCATTGTTAATACAACAAAAAAAATTACAAAAAAATGTAAAATGCATTGTCCTCTTCAGAGGGGGAAATGCACAATAGTACACCATAGGTTTCGAACTCACAGCCTGAGATTTTGCCAAGGTATTGTATTGTATTCAAGACTGAAGTTTGGAAAGATTGATTGAAAAGTATTAAAACAGTTTAAATATATTTGCAAAAGTGTACAATATTAACTGTAACAGGCAAATCTCAGAGGTGTGACTCCCCCTTACCTATGGGAAAGAAAAGAAAAAAGTTCTTTATTACTTACACATACATAAATTCGAAGAACAAATAATACCAATGTGCATCAAAACTCAAGAAAATTCTCTCTTAATATTTAGTTCTTGTTCTATATTGAAGTGGTAAAGTTTTATATAAAACTTTACTTAATTTATTTGACCACTTCAATATAGAACAAGAACTAAATATTAAGAGAGAATTTTTTGTTATTATCTCCAATTTCTGTCTTCACAATAATTACATATTGTTTAATTCAGTCATATATCGCCAAAATAAAGGAATAGGAATGGGAACTAATTATTCAAGTACAGCTGCTAATCTCTATTTATTTTTCTATGAATATAACTTTTTCAATAACCATCCATTAAATTTTACAATATTCCGATACATTGATGACATTCTTGTCATCAATGGAAACTTCAATGACATCAAACATTTAATTTATCCCAGCACACTCAACCTCAAGCCAGCTTACTCTAATTCTAATTCAGTTACCTTTTTAGATCTAGATTTAAATTTATTTAATAATACTTTACTAATAAACATTTTTGATAAAAGAAGAAATTTCAATTTTGAAGCTATATCCTTGCCTCACTGGTCATCAAATATTCACAAAAAAGTTTTTGCTAATATTTTAATCAACCAGCTTATCAGATACTTTCGATTATGCAATAATAAACATCTTTTAAATTATAATATATATTTATTAGCAGCCAAATTGTTTTACACAAATAATTTTCCACTAGAGCTCATTAATAGTTATTTAAAAAGTTTTAATAATAGCCTGAATCCCTGGTTCTAATCCTTCCTTTGCATTTTCACTTTAGTTGATGAATGGCAACAGATCTTCTGCACGTGGATTGGACAGGAAACGGATAGCGAATTACAGGATTTTGGAACAAAAATTTAACTTGTTTCTTGAGTTTTGATGCACATTGGTATTATTTGTTCTTCGAATCACGGACTAAGAGGGTTCAGGACAATCATCCAAACATTGTGAAAGAACTAAATGAAATTTGCCCAAAAGGTGGCGCTGGGGGTCGTAATTTTTGGCGCATGCGTCGTGTGCTAGTAGCTAAAACGTAAACAAATATCAATGGAAGCACCCCGCGGGAGATACTTACGCCGTGTGTCGTCAGAGGGCGCCCATGCCGTTAATCATTAAAAGGGGGTCGCATATTTTCCTTTCAGAGGCTGACGCAGTTTCGCCCGTCTGCCGCTTCCCGATGACCGTCCTAAAGCTTCTTAGTCCGTGTTCGAATTTATGTATGTGTAAGTAATAAAGAACTTTTTTCTTTTCTTTCCCATAGGTAAGGGGGAGTCACACCTCTGAGATTTGCCTGTTACAGTTAATATTGTACACTTTTGCAAATATATTTAAACTGTTTTAATACTTTTCAATCAATCTTTCCAAACTTCAGTCTTGAATACAATACAATACCTTGGCAAAATCTCAGGCTGTGAGTTCGAAACCTATGGTGTACTATTCGCGATCTCAGGACTTGAATACGCCATCTAGCGGCCTAACTAGAACTACTATGTGGCAGGCTTGCTTGGCCAGCTCAGCTCAGCTTAGTACTTACATATTACTGTTTTGAGACGCGCTTATTTCAAACGTGTGTAATTATT
>JAWZYV010013955.1:0-119570 GCA_038373885.1 Cheiracanthium punctorium
ATTTCTGCCCTTGCATGTGATGGATAAATTAGACTTCTCTTATGATCAAACAAGCAAATAGGTGCTAAATAAAAAATCAAAGAAAAACAAAAAAAAATTTCACAATTTTTTTTTTTCAAATGCATGTGCCTAATATGTCTATTATATGTACTTTTCCTTTATTTCTGTGACTTTCTTGACTTGATAGACACCTTGAATTATGGAGTAGATTAATAAATGAATCAAAGACAATTTTTTGATAAGAGATAAATTTAATGTCCGTCAACAGTTAATAAATGGGTTTCACATATCAGAACTAATTTACAAGCTGAAATATACATGTGTTTAAAAAAAAAAAAAAAAATGGAAAAGACTAGTAATAAGAGATGAATTGGAATGTTGTTCAATAGTATGACAACATGACAATAAATAAAATCGGGTCACTCATTGAAGGATGCTCGTGAATCAGTTCGATGCATTTCTAATAATTCGGGAAATAATTCAACAGCCAGAATGTCTAAAAGTACATATGATATCTGAAAGAGAAAATAAGTTGAAAATTTAATTTGGAATACTACTACTCACAACATTTAGTATAATTTTTTATAATGCATTATACAAATCAAAAATGCTAAAAACTAAACTGTATTCATGACAGTACAGTTATATAAAAAACATTTACCAGTGTTTCTCCAAGAAATGTTTGACAGCTGGGTAGCATTATGAAACTGCAATGTTTAATTTTATCGAATTAAAGTATTCAAAATGATATTCTGATTTTTCTGCTGGGTGATAAGTAAAATTTATCTGGCAATGCAGAAAGGCATGGGGAGAACCTTTATTACTTTATAATAAATAATAAATTTTAGCTATTGTTTATGATAATTTTGTAAACATCGGAAAATAAATGCAACCTCTATTTAAAAATCTTAATGTTTATGCTTCCAACCTTTCAATATACTGAACCTTGGAGAAACTTCATAGGACACATATTTAATCCGTAAAAATAATGAGTAGATGCAGCAATTTCACCTACAGTCAGACAAAAGAAAATAATTACTTTAATATACATTACTCTCTTTCTAATATGTAACCCTACCATTTGCAAGTGCCTCCTATAATCCACTATACATGACAGATGTAAATAAGTAATCTGATATTTCAATTTTTCTTCATAGATTGAAAGTCTGGTGAAAGTCTTATTCTTATTGAAAATGAAGTGATCAGAATAAGGAGTTGTCTGAAATAATATCAGTCTATTTACAGTCATTATTAAAATAACCATTTGTTGAAAATTTAGCATTAAATACTGATAAAGGACAAGGCATGAATCCTATTTTTATTCATCTTGTGAGATTTTGGAGAAATATTTGTTTTGAGCAGAAACAAACTCAGATCTTTCAGCACATAAAGAATACTAATTAATAAGCTACAAGAGAAAATTGATAAATGTTATTTTAAATTTTCTTTAAAAACTCTAAATAATTAGTCTTAAAATGAAAATATTTTATTTTACTAATATTATTACAAAATAGCTTTTATAACTAATTTTGTTTCATTTGTGTCTAATTCTATGTATACTGTTGATAGTATTTTTCAGTAAAGAACTCATTATTTGGATGAGAACAAAGAAAAGACCTATAATTTCCACAACCATTGGTCTTAACTTGTGAGAATTAGAGGGAGTGTGAATTCATTAGAGCACATATTTTTTTAAGAAGCTCTGACAAAATAGAACCAATTCACAAATTAAAGAAAATAAAATCAAGTAGTCAATAAAGACAGTGATTCCATACTAAGTATAAAACTAAAAATAACATTTTTACAGGTCCTTCATAAAAATAAATGGCTTCATGAAAATAAACTTAGATTAAAATTTGCATAGTATTGCTAAGAAAAACTTTACTTAAATGGAAAATTTTGAGCTAGAGCTGTTGTGCAAAACTATGACTATCAGACAAAAACAAATCTATGCAAAATATATAGCACATTTATACATAAAAAAAATAATTTTTATTTAATTTCATTAAGTGTGAACCACTGTCTGTATTTATGAATTACTTGCAATTAAGGCCGAATACATTCTATTGCACATTTAACAGTAGTATAATCTATAATACACATGTAAGCATTATCTTGAATAATTTACAGCCCACATGCACACTTCTTAAATCAAATGTGCGCATGTGAAATGCATTATTAGATATACAAGCATAATAGGTAAGTGGAAAGTAGGGTAAGATGATGAATTTGGTATTTCTCTGATGAAATCACAAATAGCAGCTCCTATTGAGGCAATTCTTAAGACCCCAGGATTGGGTTATGAAGCCCACTATAAGTAATGTAATTTGAGATCATTTGCGAGTAATGGTGACACAAATGTATTACTGTAAATTTGAAATTCACAGTGCAAAGAAGTTCCCAATTGTGGTAAGTTATGTATTCTTTTATATATATATATATAACTCCTAGAGTTAAAAATCATGTGTCTTATAGTTTATTTATGATAAGCTTGGATATTATCTATATATATAAAAGAGAAGAGTTTGTTTGTTTGTTTGTTCGCTATACACGTCCACACATTTCGACGGATCTGGACCAAATTTGGCACGCTGACTAAATAGGACAAAAGAAAGATAATGTCGTAAAAATGAAATTAACCGGATTAATAGTTTTTGAGTTATTTTATGTTTTGTAAGGTTTTTGGCCCTTTTTCTCGCATTTTACGTTATCGCGAGCTAAATTTCTGTACCGAATACTATTTTTTTTATATCATCGGAAACTACAGAGTTTTTCTTTTTCAAATACAATTTTGTTACAAAATCGTAGTTACATTTGCCGATTTTTGGGAATTTTTTTTAAGGAGATACTGTTTCGAAGAAAAATGTACTGCTTTTAAAAATATGCTATTTTTAAACTCACATCGAAAAACGTAATGGGCAAAAATTTTTTCATCTTTTTACCGCTGATTGAACATGTATTTCTCCCTCTTTTAAACTTTGAACCGTGCGGAAATGTTTGTTAGATTTTTTTATATGATTTTTTTTCTGAAAAGTCACATATTAAAATGTTCTCCAGAATGCAAGTAACGGAGCGAAGGTACCTAACTTTCCCCACTCGGTTGTTCATTTTCAAGGTCGTTCTTCTGACGTCAGGCGAGCAAAGGAGAGACAGGGGGGTGGGGAAGGGGAGTGGAGTGAAAGAGAGGAGAGCGCTGAATTGGGATATACGAATTTTTACATCCCCCCCCCCCCCCCGAGATAAATTATTTATTTTTTTTTAAATAAAACTAAAGAGGTACATATTCCCCCCAGGAGTCTTGAAATTCCAACCATCTGCAATTTCTTTTTACCAATGTGTGTGTGATAACGTGTACAGACATTCAATAAAGTATTCGACTATGAGCCAAATTTCCTATTTCAGTTTTGTTAATGATTAATCACTTTTCATGAAGAATCATGTTTTAAATATGAAATTTATGTACGAAATTTTTCTTGCACTGGAATACTTTTTTTAGAGGGTGTACAAAGTTTCATGAAAAATTATCACAAAATTAGCCACTTGATTTGTCCCCAAAATACTCTTATTGAAATATGGTCGCCTTAGTGGAGATTGAGAGAAAGAGATGGGACGGTGACCGCGCTAATCTAATCGACCAACCCTCCCCTTCGCGCCGCCACTACGCGAAATTCAGACAGACTGGTTATTATATTGACGACTGGAAACTGTTTTTTTTTTTTTTTTACGTTGGTGCGTATGCATTAGTGATAAAAGACTACATATTAGAACTCAGATAGGTAGAATGGAAGAAGCCTAGCCACGTCAAATTCTCGGTAACTCGGACCGTTGGCAAGCCCTGTGTTCATTTTCTTTTCTCTTTGCAGTGGGGAAATCCCATGTCTTTTTTTATCACTGCAGCGGGAGGATTCTCATTCCAGCCTACCCACGTCCAATTACCGTGGGTAATTGGATAAAATGAATGAATTAATTATAATAAAGTGATTTGTTAAAATGAACATGGCATCTGTACGCCAACAGATGCCATGTTCATTTCTTTTTCGTTGCAGTGGGAAGTCCCATGTCTCTTTTTTATCACTGCAGCGGGAGGATTCACATTCTTTCCTTTTACAATTTCATACTGACGATTGGGCTCTATTTTTTTTATGAGTTGCGTAGGTATTAGCAATAAATGACTGTTAGAACACTGACAGGTAGAAGAGGAGAAATCTAGCCACGTCCAGTTCCCGGTAGCCTCTACGCCATCGGGGTGCTTTGTTCTTTTTTTTTCTATTTTGCAGCAGGAAGACCCATGTCCTTTTTCTTTTAATCATTGCAGCGGGAAGTCCCATGTCCTTTCTTTTTATCATTGCAGCGGGAGGATTCACATTCCAGCCTAGCCAAGTCCAATTCCTGGCAACCTCTGTATTCTATTAGGTGCCGTGTTCATTTTTTTTTTCTTTTTGGTTGCAGCGGGAAATCCCGTGTCCTTTTTTTTATCTTTCCAGCGGGAGGATTCACATTCCTTCCCTTAACAATCTATATTTAAGGTAAATGGCATTTCTCATTCATTGCACGGGCAACGCCGGGCCATGCTGCTAGTTAAATAACATAAATTGAAAATGGCAATGTGAGGTAAGATGATGAGGAAGTTTGTCAGTGGCCAGTAAGAAAACTAAGAATGAATTGGATACAAAATTTGAGCTCATGATCAATGATCCATCTGGGATGATAAGGAAGCAAAAGGTATACCTATGCAAAATTTTGTTTATGAAGTTTATTACCTCTGGCTTTTCTTAATTTTATATCTAATTAAGCTTTTGTTTCATTATGGGTGCTGTGTCCTTTGTGTGTGTTATCTGTGTCATTTTCATTAACTATCTAAGAGAAATTATTTCTCTGCATTTTAAAAAATAAACCTTTATGTGGTAATCTATTCGTCATCCAACACCGCAGAAGTAACCTACAGTATATGATGAAAAACTTTTTTTAAAAATATTTTGCCATCTTCTAAAATGTGATGAAATTGTTTCTTTTTTTTTTTCAAAACGCAAAGGTTAAAAGAAGTCTCTGTAAATTTGAATGTTTTAAAACCCTTACTGAATTCTGGAAAAATATTCAATCCTTAAGTTTGCCCTATATTGCTCTGAAGTGTACAATCAATATTATGCAGAAATATTAGATACAGAACTATAAAATAATTGGTATATTGAAAATCTTTAAATTACAAGCCTTTTTATTTTAAAATACACCTGAATCTACTCATAATTTTATGGTTTATTACAAAACATTTCCACTTTTCTTACTTGTTTATTAAGTAGTGGGCACTGAAGAATTTCAAATAACAAATTCAGACTTTCATCAAACTGTTTAGTGAGCATAAAACCTACGAAAACAGATAATCAATATAAAGGAAAATATTACATTTACTACAAAAATTTGATGAAAAGTATATTTTAAGATTGCTTATTTTTAAAACTAATTTTTAGCAACAGTATGTTTGCACTTATCAAATGACATAATACAGCATGAATGGGAAGAAGAAACTAAGCAACTATTTTAGTTTTTATTGACATACAAACAAAAAAGTCTATCATTTCACTTTCATAAATGTTTTCCATTATTGTATACAGCAAATATTTTCTTTAAGGGTCATTTACATATTAAGAGGAGATTTCATACATCTGGATTACATGAATATGTTAAACAGGGTGAGTAGTCAAATTTCAATTGAAAAATCAAGCACTTTTAAGCACACTTTTAAGAAAAATCAAGCATGTCATCATCAAATTTTTTAAGCAACAGATCAGTAGCGAAGCCAGGAATATTTGCAGGGGGTGGCTGAGAACTTAAAACTTAGAATGCAGTATAGCTTATAAAAATCAATAATATATATAAAGATATATTCTTTCTTTTTGAGGGGGGGGGTGCCCCCCCCCCATTTTGGCCTAAAAAAGTTTGCATATAAAAATGAGTAAGAAAAGGAAGAAAATTTTTAAAAATCCTAAACCGAGTTTAAAATCTTTGAAGTTGGAAAAACACACTACAGAAAAAATAAATAAATTGGCTTGGGTCTTCATTTGAACCTCAAATTCCTGAAATCAAGAGGAACTTTCAAATACACTATCATAGGAATCTGAAAAAGCTTTTGAAATTATTCACGAATACGTAATTTTCTCCAAATCCTATGTTCACTCATTTCGGGGATTGCTGCAGCCCCATCAGCAACACTCTCGCTATACCCCTGCAACAGATGAAAACAATTTAAGCTTACTTCAGGGATGCTACAGCTAAAACCCCAGTTTGTCTCAGCATCGTCTCAATCAAAATCCCTTTTTGTCTCAATTAAAATTTCTTTTTGTCTCAGTATGTCTCAACTGAAATTCGTTTTTTTCTTTCAAGTCTGTCTCTCTCAACTAATTTCATTTATTTTATCTCTCTCTACTTATCTCTAAAAGAAAATTTTTTAATCTGTTTCCCCCTTCAGCTTCTCCAAGCTCTTTTGCAATGGCCTGAATTTTTTGGGTGGCCACCTCATTTTTTAGTGGAACAAGCCTGAAATCATAATAATTGCAACTGCATTTTACACATGCTTGGTTTCAATGAAATTATCATTAAGATGCCAAATTTAAAAAGTCTTGCGTAAAATCGTAAAAATCGGTGGAAATGTAAAAAAACGGGAGTTTCACGTAAAATTGTAAAAATCGGTGAAAAAGTGCAAATTTCAAAATTACTAATATAATTTACGGAAGAAACGCCGAATCCACGATCTCTCCCCCCCCCCCCCTACCACTGAAAAAAAAAAGCATCGACCTGGGATATATTTCGTGAGCGGGGGGAGAATAAATGGTGAAAATATCTCCTTTTATCCCCCTTCCCATATAATGTTTTTAAGTATTTACCGCTATTTTACGAAGCTTACGATTTCCATTTTCGAATTAATCAGTGTCCGATTTTCATATAAAACATATCAATTTTTATATTCACAAAGGCGAATTTCTAGAAATAAATAATACTTGTAAAAAACTTCTTGCATTCGCTAAAAGTTCGGAAGCGAGCCGATGAGAAGGCTCCAGTCAAATGTAAACATTTTTTTTTTCCCCGTGGACGGCCAGCTGTTGATTATGTAGTGAGCGTGCTTCAGCAAATTGTTTGTTTTAAGCTTTGTATGTTTCTATTCATTTATTACTTTTGATATTTATAACATAGGGATTTATTTTAAAAGCACTCAGCGTTTCCCGAGCTTGCCAGTTACTCATAGTTGATTTTTTATCGTAATAATATCATAAGGCAGTGTTTATTCGGTAGAGTGCTCCTTCACAAGACGCAAAGCCACATGGCGAAAAAACATAAATAACTTATAGATAAACTTTTTTTTTTCTTTGGGGAGGAGTAGAATGATTAAACTTGCATCAGGTGCAACAGACTAGTTTTGGTTGATATTCAGTATTTTAAGAACAACTAGGCCCGGACTGGCTCTTATGGCTGCAAGTGTGAGTCAGCATTACTATTGTCATGATCAACAGAGAACCACCTGCACCTGCTTTTAGGCACGCTCTTCCGGTTTCAAGAAGAATAAGCGATGGGATGGGAGGGAAAAAGTTGTTCTCGTTATCGGCGTAGTGTTTATAAAGGTTTCTGCCGGAAGCTGAGAAAAAAATAAGCACTTCCTTGCAAATTCAAGCACCTTAAGGGAATTTATGTAAAAAAATAAGCACTTTCAAGAGTGCTTGAAAACAATTTTTAAAATCAAGCACCTTTTAAGCACTTTTCAAGGCGCTACGCACCCTGTTAAAGTAAGTGCGAGAAGAGAGAGTACAGCACAATGTTCAGGAATTTACAATGAGTGATTCCACGACACCCCGCTAGGGGATAACACCACACTCTAATCACCAATTTGACCAGAAATTAATAACAAAACCATAACTTGCTATAACGTAGACAAAGGCAGAATTCACTGGCAAGACACCAAGAGATTGACGGGCTGTGGCAGCACGTCCTGAAAATGAATATTTTAACCAGATGCCTATCAATTAAGTTTAAAAGAGGCCAGGCTTATATGACATAATATATATATGACTAATTATTATTATGCTTATTTTGTGGATTTAAATCTGAAACTATAAAGTTGAACTTAGAATATTTTTTTAAAATTGAATCAAAGTATTAGCTATCTTTTGCAGTAAAATGCATGACATAAATCTTCACAAAGGAATGCAATTTAAATAAATACTTTAGATGCCATAACAAACTCATAAAACTATTTTTATTCAGAGAGTATTCATGTAAAATATATTCATGTGTGCCCATAGGTTTTTTTTCTTTTTTTTGAGGGTGAGGGTGCATACTTAAAATGCTTCTACAGGGAGACAAATTTCCCACTTGTAACAATTTGAGTTCTGATTTTGATTTGTAATGCAATTTTGTTTACATCATAAGACAATATGCTAAATCTCTAGGCCCTACCTAGCCCACCCCCCTTACGGGTACCCACGTAATTATTTAAGAAAAAAAGATAAGTACAAAACACAATAAGTTACTGTATAAAAATTTAAATGCACTAAAACAACAATAATAATTTCAAACAAAAACAATGTTGAAGTTTTATACAGTGGTAACAGAAACTAATACATACAAAAATTGGAAAACAATTCTTCGATAAAGGTTCGACTGCATAAATCAGCAATTGTATGATATAAAATCTTTTAAGTTACATAATCTCTCATGGTAGTTTCAAATGGACATAGGAATATGACATGCCATAAAAATGTAAAGTTTTTTTTTTGTTGTTGTTGTTGCATTAGCTTATACAAAAGAACACTGACAGTTTAAAGAGAGACCTAGCATATATCATTAAAAAATATATACAATAAAAGAAAGAAAGAAAAATAATGCATACTTGGAAAAAAATCTTTGGCTTGTCGTAAAGCTTGCATAGCACGTTCTGCCTTTTCCTTTTTAGATCTATAAATATATTAATTTATTATCTTTAAAGAAAAAATATATATGTACAGTGGAGTATGGTTAACACAAAAATGCTTAACATGAAATAATACTGTGTTTCCAACAGCATACTATGTAATTAATAAATTTTTTTCTTAGCATATACACAATAAAAAGTTGAATAAGATGAAAAAATTTCACTTCAATCTGGCATAGCATGTTAGAAACAAGTGGTTGAAGAATTTATTTCTCTAAATCAGAGATGCCAACCCTCAATGAGACTTTTCAGTAGCAATTGTGAATATTTTCAGTAGTTTTTGATGTTTGTCCATAGTCAGTCGCATATTCAAAATTTTAGTTTATTTATTTTTTTAAATATTAAGAAAGTTTAATTATACCCTAATAAAAATTGATCTTAATTAAAAATAAATAGAAACTAACCAGAATGGAATCCATTACCAAGCCTTCGCAGTTAACACAGCTTGAAAACAATAGCAGAAGAGAGAAAAGTTTAAAGCTTGAGAAAGGGGAGAGGGAGGAAAGAAGAGAAGCTCCAGAGAAGTCCAAACTCAACATTTTTTCTCATCGGTGGCCAGGATCAGTCTCATCTCATGGTTGTTTTTTTTTAATTATTAAAAGAAAGTAGCTAAAAAATGTTATAGAATAAGTTAATTTATTTTAAATTTCTGTAAAAATATATGGTTTTTCCGTAGTCTGTAGTAAACCAAATTTTCAAATAAATAAATAAATAAATCTGATTCTACATCCTAAAAAAGCCCTTTTCCAACTTATCAGCACACTGACCACAATACAAAAAAGAATTAGTGACAATACTTTGGCTTTTTTTTTTTTTTCTTTTCAGAACAAGATAAATCTGTCTGTCTGAGTGTGCTGAGTTTGGTACTAAAAATCTCTACATTCACTTCAAGATAATACACATTAATTGCCAGAAAAAAGACTTTACATGCTGAGAACTACAGAAAGAAAGGCATTGTCAAAGGTTAAGATAAATTTTTAAAAATTGTCTTTTAATAAGCCAAAATTGGTTTTGGAAGGTCGATAACAAGGCAGCATTGTTTTTCACCATTGTACACAATAGATTAATTTTATAGATGACAGATAAAAGCCTCAATAACCATGGCAGAACATAAAGTGTTCAGCTAATTAGCTTACCCTCAATAATGTATCAGAGACATAGATGGGCAGAAACCAGTGCCCCTCCCAACAATTTTTTTAATTGTGTGTTAACAATCGAGGCTTTCCACATTTTGGGCCTTATCTGAAAAAAATTTCTGGCTATATACCTGCAATGCATCAATAACGCATAATTTGTCAAAGCATTTTAGTCCACTCTTCAGAGATAGGCTTCCACAGTCTTCTAGCTCTATGTTGAAATCAGTGAATTATGTTTTGTGTATTTTTAAATTAGCTGAGACTTTAGGGGGAAAATGATTGAGAAATTGGGATGAAAACAAACCACTATTTCATGTGAAATGAAGATGGAACTGTTTAATACAGTTGATGAAAAATAGAGGTCAAAAGTGGAAATAAGCAACAACTCTCGCATTGCTAACTCTGCCTTCTCAAAAATATTTAGAAACAGAGATCAAACACAGAAAACTATAAGAATACGTTTCAGCGGGAAATCGAAGCAATGAAATTTGATGACACTGAAAATATCAGTAAGGCTTTCTTTCATTCTTTTCTCTTTTTCATTTAGCAGGAAAAATTATTTAGTCCCGTAAGTTTTATGTAAAGTTAATATTTCTTACTGTGTAAAGTAATTCAAATATAAATATTATGTTTAAAAATCAATTTAAGAGTATAATGGAAATAAAGTAAAGCAATAATCTTACCGAGGTGGATCATCTTCAAAAAACAGTACATCTTTAAAGAAACAAAAGAAAACTAAATTTAATGTTTTGGCAACTTAATGCTATTAATTTCAAAGAATACTTTTTTGATTACTTTCAGGATAAATGTTTTCACTTAACAGGTACTAATATCTACTTCAATTTTATTTACACAGTTTAAGCTGTATCTTAATAATTACAAAGCAAGCATATAAACTATTCTCAAAATTTTAAAAATACAAACACACAACAAAGTAAAGAGGTAGGAGTGAAAACATTGTAATTATAACAACAACTATAATAACAATAAGTGAAAAATATCTCAAATAACTAGCAGAACTATGCAGAATAACTATATGAGCCAAAAATTATTTTAGGTACAAATTAATTTAATTTTACATAAACAATTAAATTACAATTCTAGTTCATTTACCTTTAAAATATGTTTAATACTAAACTAAATCTCAAAGATAGTCATGAGAACATTCTGAAATAAAGTTCTGTCTTAATCTCTTATAACACAGTTAATTAATTGGTTAAAAATTAGTAATTTTAAGGATAGAACTATTATGGTAGGGCATAGTGAAATATTTACTTTAACACTTACCACGTAATAAGTTTAATAAATCTGCTAGCCTTTGAGGCTTAAAAGCTTGCTGCAATTTTACATCAAGATACCATTCAATGCCGGCTTGTAAAGTATGTCTAAGTAATATATCACAGGTAGCCAACATGTGAACAACATAAACAGGAACATGAACAACTTTAATAGCTGAAAATAAATTATAATTTCAATTAATGAAAGGTCGTGCTCATCAACAGAAACTACAAGATATTGTCATTTCAAAACAAAAGATTACTAACAGTGATTTTTAGTACGAATATGACACAAAATAATAATTATGAGAAGTTAATAAAGCCCAATTTGACTTTAAAGAGCCCAATGCATTTTACTTCACATTTTTTGTATAGAAACATTGAGTTTTGATTGTTTCTTGCTTCCTTTGATAAAATTACACAAGATTTACTAATTTTTAAGATTTCTGATTAGGATTAAATATTATTCTAATTTTTCTACAGCTAAATTGGGTATTTTGAGGGTTTATGGGAAAATTTATTTAATAGCAAATCTAACATGACATACATTTTTGATGTTATGATAGCCTCAACTTAGGATAACAAAAAGAGAAACAACTGAACAACTTTTAAAACCTCTGTTACTTCACTGAAGGACATAAAAGGGATTTCAACCTTTACATTAGACTCTGTTTTATCCATATCTTCCAATTCATTCTCCTTTTCAGTTTAAATCTTCCAGAATATCTTAATCTATAATGGGTTGTGAAGCCATAAAAATATTTTCTCATTAGTGAAATTACTTTGTGCTAAACAAGAAAAGCTTGTCTTAAATAAGAAACTTCCTTCATCTTAAGTGAAATTTTGTGTTATGTGTTTTTGTTCCAATGAGGTTCAACAGCAATAATCTTTTAAGACAGTGACTGTGACATTGTCAGTTTGTTTCTTATATTCAAAGAAATTTCAAATATTTCCTGTTGCTAAAAATAAAAGATTTTTTTTTATTGTGTTCATCCTACACCCCCCCCCTTTATTAAAATCTTTTGACTAGTAGTTAAAGACTTCTTATGCCACTTGATTTTGAGCAACTCATTTTGAGCTGCTGAAAGCTTTTTAAAGTAGTTATCATAATAGAGTACTAGATATTATTTGCTTTTTAAAATAAAATATATGTCAAAAATAATCTCATTATATATTTTCTATAGTTTACATCAAAAAAATTTTCCTGTGTCTACTAGTTAATTGCCTAGTTCTAATATTGTTTTAACCCTTTTTTAACCCTCTGAGCGTCTTGGAAATGGGCAAATAATGTAAAGTTGTTTTCACTGCAAAATTTTCATGCAGCTTTTAAATTATTTAAAAAATAAAATTTTGATTGGAAGATTTGTAATTATTAAAAAGTTAACTCCTAAAATACCCATAAGATTTAATATCGAAATATATTTTATAATGCTTTGGTGTTATAAATAATTTAAATTATAGATGCATTGCAGTGAAAACTGGAATGAATTGAACGGGATTTTACGTCTCAGCCACTTGGAGGGTTAAACCTATTCTCTTTCTTAATTAAAAGCATATATTTTTTTTAAAGTTAAATAGTAAATTACCGGACATTAAAATAACTAAATATGGCATGAGATATTTCAGATGCACTTTACATATAATTTCAAATTTTTTTTTTCGGAGGGGGGGGGGAGGTGCTTGGCTTTATTTCATCTGGTTGAAAAATAAAGCGAACTTTAAAAAAATGTATTTGCTTTATATAAATACAGAAAAGTTAAATAATGATGTGAGCAAATTGTAATACTGATTTCAGTGAATCAACTATTAAATCAACTATCTTATAATAGAATTAAGAGAGCTGAATGTCTTGACACATGTTTAATAAACATGTCACAGAGCAAGTAGATTATGGCATTTATGTGAGTTATTGCAAGTCAAATAAGTATAAATTACAGATGAAATTATTTTCTTCTTTCTAGATTGTTAGATTTTAAACATTAAAATTTTGATCATTTAACAAGATTAAACTTCATTTATAAAAGAAAATAAGTAATTTTGTTAAAGAATAAAATTAGGAGAAAAACATTCACATACTTTATACAAATATTTAATTTTTTTTAGACAATTAAACCAATATACTGCCCTAAAACATATTTAACTCTATATGCTGTATAAAATGCTTTACTGCAGTGTAGGATTAAATATTTGAAAAGAAAAAAAAAAAACATTCTTAAATGAGATATGCAAATTTTGTTACATTTTTGTTTCCCATGGAAATTTTCAAATAAGAATTGGAGGGTGGGAGAGAGACTTTTTTGGACAGGGGAGGGGGGCTTACTTACATTAATTTACTTTAAAAAACAAATCTCAAGAAACTAAAATAAATAGAATTCATTTTGGGGGTAAAAAAAAAAAAGATAGATACAAAACTTTTTATTCCTATCGTTATCCTATAAAACATACTGCAAAGCTGAAAATGTTCTCCTTAATTTATTCTTGAATAATCAGTTATTAAAATCATTTTCATTTTCAACTGTAAATGCTACACAAATCACAATAAATCAAGTGTTCTAATGCAAAAAGTGGGACTGAGAAAATGATTTAAACCTAACAACCCTGATACTCAACACAATCAGCCATCAATAGTAAATAAAAGCTACTAACAAATGAAATTATATACATACAAAATAATAAAAATAATAGAAGGTTTTTAATTACCTATGTAAACAATATAATCATAAAGTTCTTTTAAATCAACAACAGAAACAACTGTAGGACCATCATATACAAGTCTCTTGTTACCTAAGCTTTCAAAATTATTCTTAAATAAACCTGATGTCAACTAGATGCAAAAATAAGAAAATGTTAACCATTAAAGTGTGTATTGAAGGTTTCATTGAAAATAAAATATTTAAAACTTTTTACAGCACAGATAAAATGTACATAAATTATAATAAAAGTTACTATACCTTTTCATGAACATTTGTAGACGAATTTTCAAAAATATCTTTCAGTTGTTCTTTGCTTTAATAAAAATAACATAACTTAAAAAACTCAAAGTAATTTAAAAGAGAATAAAGCATGTCATAATAATGTAACAAGCAATTCAGAAAAGATTGAAAAAAAGTCTATTTGCAACAGATTCTATTTCTTTTCCATAAAACAATTTGCATGTTATTTACACTAACTGAAAGAAATCTCCAGTTCTATCAATTTTGCATGCACATTCACTATGCACAAACATAGTGGTTTTCAGAAGATGAGTATAGAAGAAGCAATTATTTAATCAAATGAAGACTGACATGCCTTGAAGGCTCTTGCAAAAATCTCAAGAATGTTTTGTTGAGATTAGAATGAATGTTGCTTTGAAATTAGAATGAATGCTGTGTTAGAATGTTGCTTTCATATCAATTGAAGGACTATATAATTAAGCTAATGAAACAGGATATCTGGAGAACAGTTCATATGTATGGAAAGCAATAAAGCTGCATTGTAGAATTTTCACACAATTGTAGAATGAAGGAAAATTAAAAATAACACTTTGATCATAGACATTTTAACAACTGCTCATATATAATAATAAAATACACATATTTTAGAATTAACAATCTTCTTTTTCAGAGCCTGTAAACATCATATTTTAAGTAACTCAAAACTGCATGTTTTTATACTTTAATTTTTATGCCAGGAATACTGAGCATTTTTATTAAGTGTTCTAACTGAGCAAGCAATTTGAACAATGAAAACTAAATATAAAATTGCAACAGAAAATTATATTTTTAATTGCAACGTTAAAGCTTATTACAGTATGGAACCTCTTATCCGGAAACTAGTTATCCAGAATCATTTTTCAATTGATTAAATTCCTATTTTTTCCAAAAGAAAAGCAAAAAATGAGTTTTTTAAAAATATTTCTTATCTTTTTGTTTTTTATTTTGAGTACTACAGCTAGAATTTATAAAGTAAGCAATCTGGTAAGGTATTTTATTTATTTTTTTTAGTGTGTGACTAAGTTTTCAAGAAGTTATCATATATTTACTACTTCCTCTCTAAATCATTATTATTTATCTTGATCATATTAGAGATTTTTATATTATTTTTCTAGTATATTAACAATTAATGTTTAATTTTAATCAAAAATAGAGAGTAACATTTATGCTACCAATCAAATCACTAGATATCATGTTAATCCCCAATCAGTTATCCAGAATACACCCGGTCCCAAACATTCCGGATAACAGGTTCCATACTGTAAAACAATCTCTCTCTCTCTCACACACACACACACACAAGACACCTATGTAAGATTATAAAATTAAATAGATTTTTTCAAACTTCTAAAGCTTAATTCTATTGATGTGATGCAGTTAATCTTGAATTACACATTATTGCAGAAATATAGCATAATCATCTTATGGTAGATTAAGATCAATCTTCACAAGAAAAATTACTTTTGACAATTGGTGTTTATCATTAGTCATCAATGCTCGACATGTCTATTACAAAGGACATAAATTGCAGAGCAGGAATATTATTTAAAAAGAGAGAGAATTATATGACTCAAGAGAGAGTAGGAGAAATTAAAATGCATTATAGACTGTTTATTGAGAAACATCACTCATTTGATACAAGTTCAGGAGCAGTAATAATTTACAATTTGAAGAAATTCAAAATACATTGGGGGGAAGGGGGAAGAAAAAGAAAAGAAAGTGTAGTGCAAGTTTTGAAAGCTCTTCAATCAACTTACCTGGGTTTTGGTTTAGCTGCTTCAGTTGAGGCAATAAAAGATTGCAAAAAAGGAAAAAGATGCTGCCCTTTCTTTTAAAAGAAAAAAAAAAAGAAATACTTTAAAGACTTTTACAGTATAAGTAAATATAATTGCATAAAAGCATGCAATAGTTTTTTTTTTTTTTAAATAGAAATTTACCAAAATCACACATTGGCAGAAGGTAACTTTAAAAGATGGAAAAAAGAAAATACTTAAAATATTTTGTTTTTAATAGTTTCATTGTGAACATCTTTTAACATGAAAATTTCAGATTGTGACTCACTTCTTTCATAAGCTTCATTGGGACAGTTTTAATCATTTTCCCTGAAAATAAAAAAATACAGGTAATAATAATTGATTCAAAAAATGAACACATATATATTTTAACTACCTTAACTAAAATGATATGTGAGCATTCTATAATAACAAAATCCAAATTCTGAAGAGAAATAAATCAAATATATACCAAGTTTAATGTCAGGCAAAAAGCTAGTAGTAAAGGGAGTGGGTGACTTTAGAAACTGGAATAACAATTCACTTCCTTGCAATGCAGGCAGTGTTAGAAGTGTCTAAAAACAAAAATTCAATGCAATCAGAGAAAAAGAAAAAATCCACATGCTTGGGGGTAAAAAGAAAAAAGACACATGAGATAGATTTAATTTGTTACAAGTGTAAGAGGATCATATTCAATACACAAAAAAGTGCTTCAGTACAAGTGCAATATTTTCATGCTTTAACATAACTTTTTTACTAGACTGACAGTTAATAAACCCAAGACAGATTCAGCAGAATTGCACAATGCAGATCGTACCAGGTGACACCAAAAAAATTGTTAACTCTAAATTTTCAATCAAAAAGAAAAAAAAAAAAAAAAAAAAAAAAAAGCTTATTTGACACAAAGTGCTTCATGAAGGACCCCTAACTTTGAAAATTAACTCAGAATCAGTAATAGATAGATGAATGGAACCAGTGGTATGTTTATTAAGACAACAGGGGAAATGTGATACAGAAAAATGAAAATTTTAGTTACAAATTGTACTGATAGATGGCGCTGCATGCACCATTACCAAAAGTATGCTGTATCACATCAAAATCGATTCAAAATGTGCAACTTTCACTTAACACATATGTCTCAAACGAAGAATAAAATTGTCAGTGGCACTCTGTAGTGTGTCACAGGAAATTTACACACATGCAGGGGCAAGTAATCCCAGGGCTTGAGATCGGGTGAACATGGAGGCTAGTTTATGCTTTTTCCCTTAACGGTCGAATAGTCCAATGCAATAATTCTATAATCAAAGTATTTGTCCAGAAAGTCAAACACGTCTTGTGAACGGTGTGGGTGAGCCCTATCTTGCATGAACTAGGCCGTGTCTGGTCTATCGTCCAAAGTTTGTTGAGGGGCAACAAATTGTTTCAAAAGTGCAATATACCTAGGGAATGCAATTGCATGCTGTTTTTCAGCTTGTGGGATTGAGATTTATTGATCCTGCGGGATTGATATTTCATTGAGATAGGACTTCATTTCAACAGAGAAAAGTAGAAAAAAGTAAGACTTTATGCACTATGAAATTTAACTATAATAATAATAATTAATCTTATGAGGTAATAAGACAATAACTTACAGAAATATGAAAATTATAATCTTGATATTTAGAATAATATACTAAGTTATGTCTTATGTTAGTTGCTAAAAATGAGGAATTTACAAAAATATACAATTTATTGATACATTCACACACTTACGTTATTTCCTTAGTAGCTGAAAAAAGAATGTACAAAATCGAAGAAATCCAATGAATCATTTCCTAGTCTAGATTTAATTTTAGTAAAATAATTAAAAGCGTGAAGTAAAAAATTAAAAAACTAAAATGAAAACTTAAGATAAAAGTCATACACGTAAGTATTGCTAATATTTAGTTAAAAACATTAAAAAGCCGTTAAAATATTTAGAACATAACACACCAAGTGTTTAGTTAGCACTTTCGGCTGCACAGCCTGAAGTTGTCTTCAGAACTGACGAGTCTTCTTGGGTCCAGCACATCATGCCACGCTCCAACGACATGATGCATGCGCAGATCGATGGAGCTTGGCATGATGTGCTGGAGTGAAGAAAACTCGTCGTCAGTTATGAAGACAACTGCGGGCTGTGGAGTCGAAAGCGCTAACTAAACACTTGGTGTGTTATGTTTTTAATATTTTAATGGCTTTTAAATGTTCTTAACTAAATATTTAAAATGAAAACTTTTTATAATTAATTCGTGATTGTTTGCTAAGAGATAAATTAGTATGAAATAGTTCAGTTCATTTGGAAATTGGGAAGTTTGCAAAAAATTTAGATTACGATGTTTGATCCAATTCCCATTGGAAGATAACTGAAGAGTCCTAATTCACGGGACTAATGCCTAAAACATTTGTGTGGGATCCCACTGGATTACCTTCCTGCAGGATCGGGATTGCATTCCCTAAATATACCAGTTAGTTGTCACTGTTTCGTGCAGGAAAAAGTGCCCAATGATGCCTTTGCAGGAGAGTGTAACCCAAATGGTAACTTATGGGCTATGCTGTGGTCGTGCCTGAGACAAGTGTGGGTTTTTGGTTCCCCAAAATCGCCAGTTGTGTCTGTTAACGACACCAGGTGAAAATGGGCCTCATCTGTAAACCACAATTAGTCGACATCAAAACCAGAACCATCAATTATACCGAGCAAAACGTCAGCAAAATCCTGCGTTGTCGTTCGGCTAGAGCTGGAAAGGCAAGCCTGTGTTGAATCTTGTACCGAAACATGTGTAATGTCTTCCACAGGATTCTGTACATGCTGTATGGTGTAATTCTGTATTCAGCTGCAAGTCTGCAGACAGATGAAGCTGAAGAACTGCAGCATTTGACGTGGCATTTTCAGGTGTTATAAAGGAGTGAGTGGGACTCACATTTCCGACTAATGCATTGCCACATTGCCTGTCTGCTGAAATTTTTTGAACAGGTCACGAATTGTTTTCCCATCTGGGTCTTTTCCGACTTTAAATTGCTTTTGAAAACATCTAGTAGCAGTAGGAATGTGATTTAATCACTGGTACTCCAAGACTATAAAAACATGTTCCTCCACACAATAAATACATCACTTTTAGAATACCTTTCACTACACACTATTAGCTGCCATGTGCCAGCAGCGAAATCTTTGACGACTGATCATTCTGGCCGCCTGCGATCTCTTTAAAAGGAACCCATCATGTTGTCCTCAGTGCCATCTATTGACTTGATTTGTAACTAAAATTTTGAGGTTTCTGCATCAGATTTCCCGGCTGTCTTAATAAACATACTAATGGTTTTATGATTCTATCTATCACCATTTCCGAGTTAATAAATTTCAAAATTAGGGGTCCTTCAAAGAACACCCTGTACAAAGACTAAGAAGTAAGAATAAAATAAGAAAACTAAATATTTACTTCCAGATACACTTTTAAATGTTAGGAACAATAAGTATTTCACTTCAGTTGTCTTTCTCATACTTAGGAAATCACAGAAAGTCAAACATTTTAGATGACAATTTTCACGTTTCAATAAATTACCATTTATTACTATAGAGATATTTAAATATCACACTTCTATTAAGAAACTTTGAAAACCAAGAAATGCACAGTAAGATAATATATTTTGAACTTGATAGTAATAGCTATATTAACTTAAAATAAAAAATTACCAGAATGTAATTCAATATTAAAATAAATAAATATGAAACAATCCATGTATTTGCATTAATGTATTGCATGTATGAATATATATTCTGCAACAAATGATAGTGAAATAGCTTCTTGGTGACTTTGCATAGTTCTAATCGCTGAACTAATAACTGCACTTTTAAAATATTCATATCTACAAAATCAAGGAAATTAAAAGTCAAAGTTAAAATACCTGCAAATAATGCTCAAATTCTGGTCTTATGTTTTCAAGATATGCCAGTCCTTTATTTTGTTGAGAACGTTTTGGAGGTAGATGCACAGAAAGTTCACCGTGAAATTCTGTTAGCTTTGCGGCCAGAACATAAAATTCATTGTAGCGCCTGAATATTAAATATTGAAAGGTGAATTTATTAATTTAGAAATTTTAAAAGACTGATTTTTGCAGTAGATCATTTCAAAAACATACCTTTCAACAGACCAATGTAAGTCATCAGGGTTATCTAGAAAATATAAAGTTGCACTGTATATGAAAGGAAGAAAACTTTCACATTACACAGGGATAAAAGCGGTGAAATAGGGGGGGGGGAAGAAATAAAGGAAAGAAATCATACGAAAAGGGAATTTGAAGCACTAAAAAAATGAATAAATAAAATAAAATCAATACTTAAAAATTTAGAAATGAAAAATCAAATACCGTAAAATTATATTTTAATTTCTAATTATAAAAAAGATAATTAAATGTTATCTCTAGTCTTAAGTTTAATTTACTTATTTTCATAAAAAACACATGATATAAATATATATATATTTATAAATACATAATATGAGGGTGGAAAAGCAGTTTCATAGCATATAAGAAAGAGTACTGTGGTGTAACATCTAAAAAGAAATTAAATAAAAAAGGCTAATTATACCATTGGCTATTTTCTTATTATTTTTCTTTGCCAAACTGTGTGATTTTGTACAGTTGTTGTTGTTGTTTCATGTCCCCCTTGTCCAGAAATACCTACAACAGGTCCATGAAACCATGTCGCTGTAGCAATACCACAAGTTCATTATCCACACCACTCCACAGCAGCCTCGTAGAGGCAGTAATACAATAAATGACATGCTTTTGCGGAGAGAAAGAGGAAAGGGAAAAAAAAAAACATTCCAATTTTGACGATTAGATTAAAATTAATTAAAATACTTCAAACATAAAAAATATGTCCTATGCGATGTAAGGGTAACAGGACAGCAGGAGAGGAACAAGGGCAAGAAAATTTGTGGCAAAAAATTGTGGCCGCTTCATAGCCTAGCCAAAGCAGATCTTGAAACAGAAGCTTATACTCAGCATATTGAAAGACTATAGAGTTCAGCGAAATGAAATACCCCCCCCCCCCCACACACACACACACAAAAAAAAAACTGAGTACTGCAATTCAGCATTTAGATTCTTATTTGTTGGAACTCATGTGCCTCGGCTCCACAATGAAGAAGGCATATTCGTTGTAATTTAATTTGGAATAAAATTAATAAATTATTTTGTATTGTTTTCACTCGTATCTAAACCCACTTTTTAAACACATATTTTTTTAATTTCCCTGAAAAAAATAGTGGGTTACACTTTTACCCTTATGGGATTATTGAAGGTTTAAGTAAAGAAATATTAATGAAAAAATATTTATTATCAAGATGGATAAAAAAACCCAGAAATATTTAATTGAATAGTGGAAAATAAAGCTTGAGAAATTTTCTTGCCAAAAAATTTAATAAACAAACAGTAGAATTCGCTAATTTGTTAGATAAAAAAAGCAGAAATCTGCTGATATCTAAATTAAAAAGAATCACAAAATTCTGTAAGAAACTGTCATGCTTCATTACATGTTAATGTCATCTATTCAATCCTCACTTTTTTTTTTCTTTTTACTTAATTCTTAACTTTTCCCAGATATTACCAGAAACTATAAACTAACTGATAACATCTGGTCAGTAGCCACCATGCAAGGTCAAATTCAATAAGAACAATTTACCAAATTAGAAAAATTGATTAAATATTACCAATGAGAGAAATATCGGCTATATACCTTCATCTCGCACATCAATCCTTTGAACTTCGATACGAAAGGTGTGATAATATTTGCAATTCTGGTCCATTCGCATCATAACTTGTGGAATGAAAACTCTCCATGCACTGAGTTTCTTTAATCGTGGATCATCTTCCATAGTATAAACATCTCCACCTTCTAAGTTTGTGACTGCATCAGTCTATACAGAGGATAACTTATCAGAAACTTATATTTTCTATAAATTCTTTTCTATTTTTAATCAAACTATTAAACATTTTCATATTCTTGGATACTAAATCAATCCTGACATTGGGCATCAGAATTGTCTGTAACAAATTGTTTTTAGAAAATTTGATAAGAAGTTTTAGTTAGGTATGAAAGTATACTGAAAGTTAATATTATACAGTATAAGAACCAGAATTGAGTTTTTAACAGCAAAAACTGCTTTTTTTAAATGTAACAGAAGTTAAAATAACTTTTAACCAATTATAACTGTCAAAAATCCATGTGATTTAAATAATTTAACTTTTTCTTTACGTAAAAAATAAATATCTAACAATTTATTAGTTAGCAATTTTTAATTAGAAGTGTTGTAATTAACACAAAAGTTCATTTACTTAAAATATGTGTAGGCAATATTCTCCTGGAGAAATGAAATTCAAGAATGAAACAGCATTTGACAAAAAAAAAAAAAAAAAAAAAAAAAGGTGAATTGAAGATTCATCATTTCATTAGTAAATGAATAATTTAATTAAGAACATAATTCAAACCACAGTAAATAAAAAGTTACAAGAGAAAAATAAATAGTCAAAAGAAAAATCAACACTAGACACAGTAAATAAAATTACAGTAAAACTTGGCAGTTAGAGAGAGAAATATCTATATAGATTATTAATTACCAATATGCACTAAATAATTGCTTCTTCAACGACTTCTTCATTCATCTTCATAATTGTTTGGTAAAATAAAAAAGCAAATTTAATTATTCCTGAAGTAGGAAAGAAGTTATACTTACAAATGTGGTTTCAGTAAGATCAATACCTTCTTCTTCTTCACAAATATATCCATCATCTATAGAACAGGTAAAGAATCAATCTTTTCAAATTAGAAAAATTAATAAACAAACACAAAAACATAAATTTAAACAAAAGAGGATAAGACAATGCTACAAGTTATCACTCAGGCTCCTAGCAGAAAAGGAATTACTTTTTATGTACTGTTTTAGAGGAATTCATAAAACAATAAACTCTTGATTATTCATCAACACAGTAAACACTTACTGAATTATCAACTATTCATTCCAGGTATTCAAGAAATAGAAGAACAAGACAATGCAAAATTTTATTTCAAAATGGCATCAATGAAAAACTCAACTATAAATAAAGTAGAGGTGTTTTAAGAAGGAAAAAAAAAAAAATGTTGACCTTTTCCCAAACAAGAAAACAAGAGATGTAAATTCAGATAATTGCTAGTGTATATTTAATGTCATTGCAATACTTTTTTGGAAATTAAGAGATTAATTATTGAAATAAATTTATTTACTTTTAATGGCTAAAGATAAGCTTCTTAAATTTAACTGCTTAGTACAGAGTCGTTATGAAAAAACTTCCCTGATATATAAATCTCAAGCTTCCATATTTCAGATGTAGTTATTCAGAAGTATGTTCTCGACATTAGGATTGTGTAAAACATAAGAGCTTGCAAAGTAATGGTTACAGTTAAAAAACTTTAAAATTTTCTAATGGCAACACCAATTTTATTTCTGTGAAAGTTGATCAGTGTATTGAAAAAGCATAAATGGTATAGGGATGAAACACATCTATTGATAATTGATAGCATAAAACACTCACAAAGAAGATCATTGCAAAAAACCAAAGTCAACACAGACAGAAAATGCACTGGCACAATTCACACTGATTCATTGGAGTTGACAGTTGAAAAGTTAAGCTAAAGTAAGGCACTTGAAAACTTTTAATTACAATAAAAACAATTTCCCTCTCCTCTCATTGGTTTGTTACAATGCTCTTTGCAAATGTTTTACGCTGCCAATTTCTGTCATGTGTGTATCATTCCAATGTATATGGTTTTTCAATGCATCGATTAATTTTCACAGGAAAAAAATAGGTGTTACCATGGAAAATTTTCAAAATTTCTTTGCTGTAACGGGAACTATGGGACAGCTCTATTGTTTTACACAATCCCAATCTTGAGGACATAACTCTGAGCAGGGGCGTAGCCAGGGGGGGGGGGGGGGGGGGATATCGGGATATATAACCCCCCCGAAATTTTTGGATTAGTGATGAAATTCCGTCTATTTATACACATATAAGTTCATATTCCCCCCCCCCCCCCCCGAAAAATTTTCCTGGCTACGCGCCTGCCTATGAGTAACTATATCTGATATCTCTTCTCGATTGGTTGAGTGGAATAGCAACTAGAGATCTATTTACAAGGCAAGTTCTTTTATGATCACCCCATATTTCGAATTATATTATAATAAATTAGTGACTCATGACTAGTACAGAATAACAATACTTAAAATGGCCCTGCAAAAAGTTTCTACATAATAGTTAGGTGGCCCTGTATAGCCTAACCCCTTTCCCACTATTAAAGTCTTGATTGATTTATGCAATGCAGCATTTTGATTAATTTTTTACAAAACTGATTGATTTATGCATTTTCATCAAATATTTGTTTGATCATCCAGACAATTTGATTATCTGAGATTGCTATGACATTCAATTTTATACATAATTAATAAAGAGTTTACTGTAGAAAAAATATCAGCATTATATATGAATTCATTTTTCATTGATCACTTGAAAATTTTGCACAACACTGAAGCTTTAACAACCTGTTTGCCCTTTAACTCTTTCTCCTAGCTAAGCTACAGATGATTCAAGCTGAATGATTCACGAAAAGTTTTTGTTTTCATTAATTTGAACCTAGGAGCTTTAGTTCATGCCATTAAGGCTCTCTGGTGAACAGAATGTACCACGCAGGAACTTCTAAAAAATAGCTAAAGCATTTCTATTGACTCTAGCTTGTGTTATCTCATATTCTTAAAAAATGAATAATTGTGCATGTGCATGTGTGTATATAATATATACCCATGTCTCAGTGAAATAGTTATCAAGATAGTTAATGTTAAAAATGACAATGTATACTACTTTCTCTGCTATGTTGAGAGCACTTTGTCTGTTATGTTATCCATTTCAAGTGAAAAAATCTTTAGAGGACAAATTATGAGTTGATAAATGTTAAATAATGATTCCTTTGTAGGGAAATTTCAACTAAATGCATTCAAACTCATGAAAACTACAAGGTTTAGTTTTATTTGAACCGATAGGTACTGCATTATGAAATTATCAATAATTTAGTCTTTTAAGGGTTACCCACTAATAACACACACTTCCAGAGAAGGAATTTTAAAGTGTAATAGAGAATGTTAGTGGATCAACTTTCACTAGAAACTGCCAAAGCATACATTACAGGAAAATTTTAGCTAAAATAAGATTTCCAAGAGTCAAATGCAGCTGCTGAATTACCACTAACATAAATTTATGTCAGTTGAAAAGTAATTTTATTTTTCTTACTTTTAAGAGCCGGATGCACTGGATGTTACATTTGAAAATAAATATTTCATCATATTTAGTGTGCAATGTCAATCTTTCAATGACATAAAGTCAATTTCTTAATTCGATTCATCAGATGAAACATATTCTGGACGGGCATTTAGGCCTATAGTAATGGAAACATATTTTAATCTGTCATCCAGGAATAAACTGCGAAGCATTATGTGAAATTGTCACATAAAAGGTATCTTCCACACCTTCCAGTAGGCGGACTACTCAAAGAAAGATAGCTATGTTTGAGAAAGAAGGAAAAAAAACTTAACAAAACTCTGGATGTTAGTTATAAAAGAAATTAGGCTGTAATAGAGACAAAAGTAACACATGATTAATCTTCTGGTCTCAATCCCCCCACCCCATCCTAAAATGATAAACAATGAGGGGTGGGGAGATAATTTTGGTTTCCTAAGAATAAATGCGACACCCCCTAGGGTACTCGTTAACCAAAACTGGCCACTAAGAGGGATCAGTCATTATATTTTTCAGATGCTGGGGCTATCTATTGGCGAGGGTGAGGGATGGCTGTGGAATAGGGGTAGCACGTTATTCCTAGGTTCTTTTGATTTGGTATTTGAAGTGTTTGCCTGTTTTGAGGGGTGGTCATTTAGAGAAGTTTTGCAGTATTACATAATGTTTCATACATGCTTATTTTATGTGCTTTATTTATTGTAACACATGATTATTGTATTGACTTAAAACTAATCTTATAAAACATATATGTATATATATATATATATATATATATTTTAACCTAGAAATTTAGAAATACATGGTGTACAAAATACAATTAGCAGGAAATTTTATTGTGTGAATCAGCAAGTAGTTAAGTGTTACTTATTCATATCTTTTGGATTTTATTTTTCATGTTATATAAAAAGTGTATATAGAAAAATGTCTGCTTTTCCCAGAAAATAAGAAAGAACAAGAAAAAAAAACACGAAACCTTCTCTTACCAACATAAGTTGTAAAAACACCTTTTAACTTATTCCCAAGTTTTGATATTGTAGATGGGCCAACATTTCCTTTTCTATTTCCTCTATAATAGTGAAAACAAATTACTGATAGAATATATACATACTTATCTGTAAATTTCATATAGGATGTCAAAAAAAAATTATACAAAAAACTTACTTCCCCATACCTTTACCATTTGAGCTACTGCACCGTTCACCACAAAGTAAACTGAAGTACTGTAAAATAATTTTACTAAATTAAAAATTTATAAATTAATATTTACTTCCAAACTACTGTTACATAGTGATAGCTTTAGTTGAAATTTGCCTACTGAAACATAATTCAGGAAATTTGGCTAAATTAAAAAGTACGTAACAAGATAAATCTAACCAATTTAAATGCAGTAAAGCTATACAATCAAAAACAGAGAGGGTGGAAGAGAAAAGATAATGAATAGGAAATTATTTATACTGAGTAGGTTTTACTTGTGAAGAAAGGAGCATGAGAGGTATGTTTATCTGTAAAAGGGCAGTCTTTAAGGAAACATAAAAAAATTGCAACAATAATTTACAATATATTCACTTACACATTTAATCATCAACTTTGATAACAAATCATTTAATAAAATAAAAGTTGCTTTAATTTACATTTCTGATTCCCCATTGATAACGAAATGAAAGTTGTTTTATCACAAGCATCATACTTCTTTACGTATATAAAGCTTAAAATTAACTACCATAAATAAATTATAACAAATATATAACATACTCTATCACTTTGCAGAAACATAGGACAGTATGTACTTTCCAGTAATTTGTAAGCATGATCATATGCTCTAAAAAGAGGTGTTGTTGTACGAAGTTTTACGACATTTTCTGGAGGACCTGCAATAACTAAAATCGGAAATAAATAAATAAATAAAATATACTCAGATTACACATTTTCAAATTTGAATGAAGAAAATTTCATTTTAGTAGATGATATACAGCACTATATGCATGAATTATTTTAGAAAACTATGTAAATTATGCATATTAACTAAGAAAAAATACCCCAAAAACATAATGTTCAAAGCTTTTAAAACTGAATTAAACACATCTAAAATAAACTTTAATGATGCAGATATAAAGCTTAGTTAAAAAAAAATTACTTACTTTCTTTGATTTCTTGAACTATATCTTCATCAAAATTTATTCTATCTAAAGCATGGGAAGCAAAATATGTATTATACATCTGTTGTGCTTGCAAATGTAAAGCTTCAAGCTCTTCTTTGGTCAGATCAGGATTTAAAATACGAGTATTGAATTCATCTGAAATAATAACATACAAATATACAAAAACTAATTTAGAAGTATTCTTTTAAAAATTATACCAAAAAAAAAAAAAAAAAAAAAAATTAACAAACTAAAATCTAAAGAATTAAAAAGATTTATTTTTGTGTTAAATGAAGACTTAATAAACGAATATGCATTAAAGTAATGAATATTTTTATACAGATTAAATATATAATTATAACTAAATTGAAAATAAAAAGTTCAAATTTTGGAATGATATAATTTAATATTTATAGTTTAGACTAAGCACTAAAATCAACACTTATAAAATTAAAGTAGCAATAATTATGATGAAGAATTGTAAATAGCAATAAAAGGCATAAAATAAAGGCACTGAGCATGTAGATTATTACTGTTAATTGTTTTAAAGGCTAATTAGGATTATAAAAGCAGTCAAATTATAAACTTACTTGAGGTACAAATTGTTATGTCGTAAAGAATAAATAACATTTAGACTAACGGGTTTTTATTGTATTTAAAAGTTCTTTTTTTGAAAAATGAAAATAATTAAAGAAAGTTTTATTTAAGATAATTTTGCCCAGAGAAATTAAGTTTTTGGGTATGTGAGGACATTATGGGGGTTTTGTGTCAGTTGGATTTGTAATTTAGAGATCCATGTGCTTGTCATTAATTGCGCGCTAAATGACAGATACATATTTTTCTAACTGAAAAACCTGATATAGTTTCTTTCATAATGGGTTGCACATATGTTGAAAACTACCTTAATGAATTTTGTGTTTAATAATTTTTTTCTGTTTTTGGTGGCTGACAAATTTTTTTTTAGTGGCTGACAAATATTTTTCTTATATAACGATCTTCTAGTTCCCTTAATTAATATATTAACATTAATAAATTTTAACATTTTTAATCTTTTACTAATTTTCTTTTGATTTACAACAATCGCTACTGGGTAGCAATTTTCTTTTGGAGTCAGTACGATCCCGGCAGATACATGCGTTCCCGTGTCTTTGACGTTGCCAGATTCAAGGAACAAGAAATTTTACGGCCGTTCACGATGTGTTTTACATCTTACAAATAATTAATAAGGAGTTATTAAATTCAAGTGGACGTGCTAAGAATATTCGTTTACTAAAATATACACATCGTTGTTTACAAAGTAATTTTTTGAGACCGTAATTACGAAGTCAATAAAGGGTGCTGACTTAAACATCAACTCATTGGCCAACATTTCGTGGCAGCAATCGAAGTCCGAGTACGAGAGTATGATGATGGCTATAAATATCAGCACGAGAAGCGGCATCTCTCTCTCCTGTTTCTGCTGTTGTCTAGACGACTCCTGCTGCTGTAATTTAACCGATAGAGGACTGGAGCGATGGTACCAATGGACGGCGTCTTTGGAGGGATTTTGGACAATGAGACAAGTGAAAAATTTCTAGGAGGGCCCTCCAATCATTAACCCATGGATAAGTCTTTTTATGAATGCTTCCTTTAACTAACTAATCCTTGTCAGCCACTTTAATTATTTTTTTTTTGTGTGTGTGACATGTGGGGTTAAGCCTGAAATGTAAGCTAATTTTTTAAGTGTAATAAGAGGCACTAATACGTGATATTTTCTGGTAATATTGTTTAATTTGATTAATATGGGAGTTAGTAAGATCAGTTAAAATAAATTTTTGAAGTCTTTGGACTAAATGAAGTAGATGTTTAAAGATTGGAAATTAGGTTTTAGAGTGCCTCATGTAAATTGTTTAAGTATGTTCAGTAGTAAGTTTATGTTGGAAGATAATTGTTGGGATTAAAATTTGTTGACAAATTTGTATATTACTATTTAACTTCTATTTTTGTAAATTAGCTTTTAAAATTCTTTAACTGTATCTAAAAGAGGTGCCATAAAATAAACCATTTCTTTAAATTTCTAAAATACAAGTAATTTCGATAGAGCAACTAAAGTAATCATCTTCAGGCTTAGTGATCGTATAGATTTAAAAATAAAAAAGCTGTACATAATCGTTGATGTTATATCTAAATTTCTGTAAAACCCTATGAAGTTCGAGTGAAAAGGAAAATGCACACAAACAAAAAAATAAATCTCTAGATAAACGGAACAATTCATTTATTAATATTAAACAACTATATTAGATTTAAACACCTGAAGCACCAGCTACAACTTAACAATGTATTTACAAGCGATCTTAAAGAATTACAATCTTTTTCCATCTGCCCAACTTTTTCACATTTTAGATAATTCTCGATTATAATGTACTAACATAACATTTAGCTTAACAAATTTTACTAAATTACAATTATCTTCCAACATAAACTTACTACTGAACATACTTAAACAATTTACATGAGGCACTCTAAAACCTAATTTCCAATCTTTAAACATCTATTTCATTTAGTCCAAAGACTTCAAAAATTTATTTTAACTGATCTTACTAACTCCCATATTAATCAAATTAAACAATATTACCAGGAAATATCACGTATTAGTGCCTCTTATTACACTTAAAAAATTAGCTTACATTTCAGGCTTAACCCCACATGTCACACACAAAAAAAATAAAATATTAAAGTGGCTGACAAGGATTAGTTAGTTAAAGGAAGCATGCATAAAAAGGCTTATCCATGGGTTAATGATTGGAGGGCCCTCCTAGAAATTTTTCACTCGTCTCATTGTCCAAAATCCCTCCACAGACGCCGTCCATTGGTACCATCGCTCCAGTCCTCTATCGGGGAAATTACAGCAGCAGGAGTCATCTAGACAACAGCAGAAACAGGAGAGAGAGACGCCGCTTCTCATGCTGGTATTTATAGCCATCATCATACTCTCGTACTCGGACTTCGATTGCTGCCGCAAAATGTTGGCCAATGAGTTGATATTTAAGTCAGCACCCTTTATTGACTTCGTAATTACGGTCTCAAAAAATTACTTTGTAAACAACGATGTGTATATTTTAGTAAACGAATATTCTTAGCACGTCCACTTGAATTTAATAACTCCTTATTAATTATTTGTAAGATGTAAAACACATCGTGAACGGCCGTAAAATTTCTTGTTCCTTGAATCTGGCAACGTCAAAGACGCGGGAACGCATGTATCTGCCGGGACCGTACTGACTCCAAAAGAAAATGGCTACCCAGTAGCGATTGTTGTAAATCAAAAGAAAATTAGTAAAAGATTAAAAATGTTAAAATTTATTAATGTTAATATATTAATTAAGGGAACTAGAAGATCGTTATATAAGAAAAATATTTGTCAGCCACTAAAAAAAAAATTTGTCAGCCACCAAAAACACAAAAAAATTATTAAACACAAAATTCATTAAGGTAGTTTTCAACATATGTGCAACCCATTATGAAAGAAACTATATCAGGTATTTCACTTAGAAAAATATGTATCTGTCATTTAGCGTGCAATTAATGACAAGCACATGGATCTCTAAATTACAAATCCAACTGACACAAAACCCCCATAATGTCCTCACATACCCAAAAACTTAATTTCTCTGGGCAAAATTATCTTAAATAAAACTTTCTTTAATTATTTTCATTTTTCACAAAAAGAACTTTTTAATACAATAAAAACCCGTTAATTTTCCACTTAGTCTAAATGTTATTGATTCTTTACGACATAACAAATAATAAGTACTTATATTCTGTGAAAACAATAAAATTTCATCAAAATATCTTTTGTATGTGAACAAGAAGTAGCAGTCATAAGTTTGATCAATTTCTAATCTCAATCATAAGTTTGATCAATAGATAGTCTCTAAATTTTAGCTAGATAATTTGTCCTCTCTCTTTTTAAGGTACATCAGTGCTTTGAAATTTAAACAATGTAGTTCGATCATCAATTAAATCATAATTAAAGATATTACAGTGTTTCTAACGATATTAAAGTTTTTATTTTCATTACTTCCATCTTATTTGTCCCTGACTTTTTGGCTGCTATTTTGTCGACCTCTTGTTCCTCTTTTGAATGTTTGTGCTACCTCTTTTTTTTTAATTATTTTATGTTTAATAATTTTCATTTATAGTAACCTTTATGGAAACTGCCTCCAAGAAATTTACAGATGGTTTTAAAACTTACAGTAAATGATCATTTTAATAATAGATAGTTACACAAATTATCTGATATAAAGAAGATGCAGTACATTAATAAGGGACGTCTAGAAAGTAATACGCATTTGGTAGTTAAAAAGTAACCACTGAAGATTTTGTAACAAACTTTTTCTTTTTTTTTTTTACATGCACATACATTAAGCAGCTTTTCCATATAGTCACCCTTTACATTGACTTACTTATACTGTAAAACAAGATTTTGTATGCCTTCATAATACACCTTTGACACAAGTCTATTCAGAAGCATAATCACTGTAGATGAATAGCCTGACACAATTTCTTTAATAGTTCACAGCATACACCAGAATTAAGGAATCAGTGTTTAAATTTCTGGATGGACTAGCAGCATAGATGTTAGATAAAGGCATACAAAATCTTGTTTTACGGAGTGAAAAGTTGGTAAACGTATCGGATGAATATGTGGAAAAACAGATGAATGTATGTACATGTAAAAATAAAAAGCTTGTTTTGAAACCTAACAGTTACTTTTTAATTATCAAATGCACACTACTTTTGGAAGACACTCATAACTTTGGGTTTTTATTTAGTGAAAACTCAGTAAACAGTCCAAGTGTTTTGAGAGCGGCACTTTACTTCATAACTATCTATTTTTCACCCAACACAATTTTAAAAAGTTTTTGAAAAAAAATAAATTCAGAAAGATACATTTATTTCATAGCATTTCCTGAATTATTAAATAATAATTAAAAATTCTATAGTGTATAGGATATATCACCAAAACACTTGTAATAAATAGACATCAAGAAGGAGATATCAACAGAGTAACATCAACATTTCTTAATTGTTACAGCAAGGACATTGGAGATAATAACAGCATTTTTAAGATAGGCAGAAAAAAAAAATCTCTAAACATAAATGCATATACTCACCAACACTTAGATGGAACTGCAATACATTAAGTGCTGATTCTTCTTTTAAAAACTGCATAAAGACATATAATAAGCGCTGATCCTCGAGAATAGTTTGAAAATCTGTATACAATACCTGCATTTAAAATTAAAGTAATGATTTAAATAGAAGTTTCATGAATTCAAACTTTGTAAAATATTGATAATTTACAAAAACGAAAAAAAAAGTTATTCCCCCTTAAAAGAATTTTTTAAATAACAGTAGAAACAACAATGAAGCCCAGTGGTAGCACACTGCATTGACATGCCATGGGTTCAGGGTTCAATCTTTGGACTGGGAAAGGTTGACTCAGCCCTTAAACTCTTGAGTGGCTCAATAAAATGAGACCCAAGCTTGCTTCGGAAAATAAAAGAAAATTTAATATAAATCAAATATATTAAATTTCAAAATAAACAAAAAATTGAGCAAGTTGCTAACTTGCTCAATTTTTTCTGTAGAACAACTAAATTTGATATCTTGGGTTGGCAAGAGTCAATACAAGTATGTCAGTATGTGTACAGGCATGTCAATAAAACATACTGATTTGTATAGGAAATTTCAAAACAAAATATCAACATTTAGATACTTCAATCAAGAAGAAAGAATTCACACGAGAAAAGAGATATAGTTTTAGATTTTATTATTTATTTATGAAGGTGAAATTTTGTATAAGCAAGCATATAAGTGTAAAAGTTTCCTTGATTTGATATAAATAATACTAAAAATATTACATATAAAATTGAGATATAGATTTTTCTAATAAATTTAAGTAAATAAAATTTTAGATTGATATGGTGAAGAAATAAGTTGTAAAAGAAGGAACATACTGGTCTTTTGTTAGTCGAATGTGAGGAAATGAAATTTGATAAAAACTCTACTTTTGGCTCAGTACTTTCTGGAAGATCAGCCATCTTAAAAAAAAAAAAAAGTAGAAATAAGAAATAAGAAATAATGATTGTATTTACTTATTGTTAAAATCATTGTGATACTTACAGGTGTTTTATCAAAAAATAAAATAAGTAGAAGATTGATAATATCCTAAAATGGAGAAGAAGGAAAACAAATGTTAAAATATATTTCATTAAAACTGCATAAAAGTAAAATATCAAACAGCAAAATTTTTAAATGTTAGTAATAACAGTAGTTAATTTAGATAAATACCATAATAAATATGCATAACAAATAAAGATGAAAATACATACATTAAATTTCAAAAATACAAAAATAGGTCACACAAAGGGAGCATTTAAAAATTTTCATTATCTTTTATTGAAATCACACAATAGTCTCTCATAACAAGCATTAAAATTGTGTTTTAAATGTACAAGAATCATTTTTACAAACTGAATTTACATAATTATGAAACCCACTTAGATAGACATAAATCATCATATGACAAATATAATGCAACTCACTGAAGCATTCACTAGAAGGTTCTTGTTAGTGAATACAAAAAAATTTATGGTTATATTAATTGCCAACATTTTTATAGTGGTTAGCTGAAAAGATTAATGCTTTTTACATAAAGAGAAAGCAGATATTTATAGTATACATGGAATTGTAGACATAATCGGAATAATAACCATAGGCAAGAGGGGTCAAAGACGTGCCCTCCTTAGAGTTATATGTTTAAAATAAAATGATAATGGGGCCAAAAAATTTAACAATTCTGATTTTACACATTTTGGACAGCCTAACTTTAAAAAATATTTCCTGCCTGGTAGAATTAAATGCAATAAAAGTATACATTTAAGTCAACCAAGCCCATCTCATTGACAATCAAATGAGTGCTTTCAAACAAGACGAATTTTAGATTCTAAAGCCTTACAGCAGCTAAATTAGTATCTTGGCAAAACACTCATTTGTCTGTGAAATGCAAGATGTAAAAAAGATAAGAAAGCAGGTTTGTTTTATGAAATATAATTCTTAAATTTGTAACTTTCCTTTTATTTCTCTCCAGTGTTCATAATATAATGATCATATCCCTTTCCAATGGTCAGGTCAGCTGCCAACTACAAGCTTGACCTCCATGAGGGACGGAAATGTTGGTCATTTTATTATGGGGCACCGACTAAGGCAGGCCAACATTTCTCTTAATGAGAGAGGTCTCCGAATTTTGAATTAATTCCCGATAAGAGATTTAGGACCTGAACTGGCACCCCCAAAGATATCATTTGAATATGGAGGAGATAACAAATTTTATGTGAGCCAGCTCCTTTTAGCATACACAAAGGGGCAGTCCGACACGGTAAGCAAGGTAAGCATTGCATCAAGGTACCACCTTCAAAGGGGCATCATTTCGAACTAAAAAACTGAGAAAAACTTTATCTAGAGCATAAAAGGGGGTGCCTGTTTTACGTTTGCAAGAGGGCACGACATACCCTAGGACTATCCCTGCATACACACTCCCATATGTCTAGTTGAGTGAAGTTGTCCCCCTCCTAAGCATTGACCAAGGTTGGTGCTGCTTCACTTTCAGTATTCTCAGGGAGTTAGAATTAAACTGACTGGGCCATTGCAAAATTTATAAGTGGCAATAGCCATTGACATTATATTGAAAGAACATGTAACAATCAACTTCATTAACACTACTCTCTACAGTTGATTTTTTAAAAATTCATCCTGAAATTTTTGATTATGTAATGGCAATGGTCACTTTACATTGTTGATCTTTAAGACAAAGTATCATAAGACCAAGATACAGTGTATATCTCGGTGTATAACACACACTTTTAACTCCGAAAAATTACTTCATTTTTTCATGTGTGTGTTACACACAAAATATAAAATACATTGCTTGACATAGCCGAAATTTGCTGATGTGTGTTATATACTGGGGTATATGGTAAGTTTCAAGAACTAAGCATTTCACCAACTGAGTAATTCATATGGTATGCATAGTGATTTGTGTTTGTCTAGATATATTACATCATCCCTTAAAATTTGTATCAGGCATTTAGAAACACTCTGCATTAATGACATTCAATAGAATGAGAAAATAACTTACAGGATCCGCAATAATGTCCATTAAAGGTAAAAACACTGTACCACAAAAGATTTCTCGCACTAAAGAGGTTGCAGTTCTATAAGAGAGGAAAATAGTTTTTATAAATAGTAATTACAAAACAAAAACTTCTGTAATACCCAAAACTTCACAGTGTCAGGATGAACTAAACTGTGCAAATACTTATGTAAATTGTTCACAGGTCAACTTAAAAAAAAAAAAAGTAAGTAATTTTTAGAAAGCATCATTACCTTCATTACATATAATTCTTAAATATTAAAATTGCAAAAATAATGCATATACATTATAAAGTTAATTTTTCATAATCTGCGATTGTATAATTAACCATAAAAATTATATGTAATTATAAAAGTTTATATTTAAGTTGTTTGTTATGAAGTTTAAGATAGTGTTACTTTAAATTTGTAATGAATATGCAATTTAAATAATACATTTTTGCCCTTCAATCCCATCAAATTAGTGTGGATCAGTTTGATAGTCTAAACTTTTATCTGATGAGATTACGAATGGTGACAGTTGTTAGTTATTGTTGCTAAATAACACAATTTGGGGGGGGGGGGGGTTATTGACTAAAATATTTAATGGATAATACAGAAGACCTACTTAAAATCACAGCTCTTAAAACGACAGATTTAAGAACAGTAATATATAGATTGCATTTTTGGTGAGATATAGAAATAGAAACAAATTGCCAAAATTGCGAATAACATGAGTAAGTTTTCAAAATTATCTGTTTGTTGGTATTGGACATCTTTTTGAGGAATTAATTTATTAGTTTTTACACCACAGCATTTTAAAATACCGTGAAATAGAAGAAAAAATCATTATAAAGAGTAGGGGTATTTAAAAAAAAGTATTTTTTTTTTTTGGGGGGGGGGGGTTAAACCACATTTTTGGTTTTGATGCAATTTTAAGGAAAAACAATATTACAGGAAAAATGTGTAAATATATTAAAAATTATTTCTAGCTGTTTTATACTAAAAAGATGTACTGATTATTGAAAATATTAATTTTTACATAATATTTTTTATTTTAATGATGTTAATAAATTCTAATCAGATTTAAATAATGATATTAATCAGTCCACTAAAAACAACCACTAAATTTAATATTTTTTTATTTCAAAAATTTATTAAAATCAAATATCAGGGTAACTTTTAAACTTTATTATCTGAAGTTACTGATTTAAATTAATTATAAATTAGATCTGTTAAATATGTCTTAAATTAATTTCAATTATGAAACTGTTTACTCTTATTATTGGCTGAAAAAAAGTATAAGAAATACAATTAACTTTTGCAGTAAAATAATAAAAAGGAGACTGCTTGGTAAGTATTTTAAGAAATGTAGCGAGAGGGAGAAGGGTGGTATCTGCAAAAAACATATTCTTTGTAAAATATCGAAAATCCACCTTGTAATAAATAATTGCTCTGAAGGGTATAGTAAGAAAAAGCATGAAAAGTAGTTCAGTACCAACTAAGTTCTACACACAACTAAGTATACTAATTCACCCAAAAATGATGGATCATTTTTGAAATCTGCTTAAAAGATATAAATGAAAAATTTCTCATGAGCTTGCGCCTGAATACAAAATGGAATACAAAACCTGAGCCTAGTTCTGGCACAAGGTGAGCCTGCCTCATCTCTAACATGTATCAGTCAACATTGAGGAACCAAAACTTTTTATTAAATTTATTTTCTAAACTAGCAGACCCGCACCGCGTTGCCCGTGAACCCCTTAAATTATGCGATTTACAAAATCTGACATGTAAACTGCAACTCTAGATTAGTAATCTAGGTCGCAATTATATAACAGAATGTGCAGATAATGGTTCCAGAGTTTCAGGTACGTACTTACAAACGCATCACTAAAAACAACTCACTGCTGTGACGTCACACATTTCTCCCATTTGAAAAAACGGAAGGGGAGTTTCGCATAGTATTCGAATGTCAAAATAATTTTTTAAACCACAGTTATTAAGTAATTTTTTTTAAAAATTGGCCAGGTATTGTAAAAGGAATAGATATAGATGAAGAAAAATAAACATATAATTTGCTTTAAAATTGCTGGAGTTATTAAATATCTCATCCAATTAAACAAATTATCATGTAAAATCCACAATTTTCGATTTAAATTTCTGAAAATTAGGAAATGTTAGGTCATTAAACGTATTAAATACCATAAAAAAATTTCATGAAAAGGCCCCATTAGGAAAAACACGCCAAATAAAGAAATATCGCCAAATTTGGCGCTAAAAATAAGCCCCCAAAATTAGGTTTTCGAAGACCTACGACCCATAGAACCCGAAATTTCCAGAACATTACATATCAATGCAACAAAAAGCAAAATTTAACTATTTAACGCATAGAATACGAATTTTAAACTATTTTAAACACCAGAACAGCGGGTTGCTCCCAAAATTCGTAACACAGGGTAAGAAAATTTCCGTTTTAGAACGGTTTATAATTAATAATTTAAAAAAGTAATTAAAATTTTAAAATTCTCATTCTCAGGTGCACATTATCGGCATTCATGGGCTTATATATTCAAATTCTGTGGGCTTATATATTCAGTTCTGTGTGCAGTAGATTTGTCTGGAGACCGCACACAGACAGATTTACAAACATTCATTTTTATTATTATAGAGATAGATAGATTTGGCGTAAACCTGATGAAATTTTCGTGCCATTTCATGCTTCTCAAATGCAAACGATTTGTTTTATAGTAGCATTCGGGCAAAACTCGCCAAGCATGGCAACGTAAAAAACGTTTTTTTACTTTTGCGGTTACCACTCACTTCAAGCATAAATCTTTTCATGAGGCCAAAGTTCGCCAAACATGATGATCTAAAATCGGTTTTTAATTAATAATTTAAAAAGTAATTAAAATTTCAAAATTCTGAGCCTCAGGTGTACATTACCGAAGGAATGGGCTCATATGTTCGAATTTTCAGAGTTCTGCGTTCAGTAGTTTTTTCTGGACATCGCACGCATGCAGATTTTCAGACATTCATTTTTATTGATATAGATTGGCGCAAAACTGACTAAATTTCCGTGCCATTTCATGTTTTCCAATGCATGCGATTTTGTTTCACAGTATCATGCTGGCGAAACTCGCCGAGCATGGCATCCTGAAAACGGTTTTTAATTAATAATTAAAAAAGTATTAAAATTCTGATTCTCAGGTGCACATTATCGGACCCATGGGCTTATATATTCAAATTTTCAGAGTTCTGCGTGCAGTAGGTTTGTCTGGAGACCGCACACATACAGACAGACAGATTTACAAACATTCATTTTTATTATTATAGATATAACTGTTTTGATCATTAACTAATAAAAAACTACATAAATGAAGCATATAGAAATTGTTCTTGAGCATTTAAAATGTCAAAATGTTTTAATTATGTTATGCTGAATAAAGTATTCCGTTTTAATAAAACTAAGATAGGATATTCATCCCCCCTCCATTTCTTTACTTCTTTGCCAGCTTATTGGATTTCTGATTTCACAAACAATTTTAAAGTGCTAAGAAATCAACTTAAAATATGAATTTGTCTAAAATATACAAGAATGTGAATATACAAAATAAATAAAAACTATTAAAATTGCATTTTACATATAGCTACATATTTCATCCAATTTATCTAGCTTGCTGTAAAACAGGGTGATTTAATGACAGAAGTTTTTTTTTTTTTTTTATTACAAGGGTTCCTAATATCATGAAAATACTATAAAGAGGTCCTGAGAGTCAATAAAATTGTTCTAGAAGTTTTTCTTTTAATAAAGATATAGTAAATAAAGTTTTATGCTCAAAAGAAAACCATACCTGCAATTTAAATACTTTTGTTGTACAATGAAAGGTAAAAGATTGGAAGTCAAATGCCTTAAGTAACTGAGCTCTGACTGCCTATCCTGCATAGCTGGATGAAGTTTATCACCAAGGAAACACAAAACAGTCTCTTCCATATTAGAATGTGACTTAGCTACCTTCTTAGCTTGTAAATAGCAGTCCAAGTGCTTCAACAAAGCATTAGCAGCTTTTTCAGTAATGAGTTTCACTAAGTCAACCTAATACAGGGGAAAAGAAAATTATAAAGTACACAGTAAAAGAAATAAATTTAATTAAAAAAATTAGAATGTCTTAAAATTAAACTAAGGATAAAATATCTTTTCAAAATCTCAAATTTATATTTTTGAAAAATTCATAATGGCTAAATGTGTAATAAGTGATTTTCTTTTTACAGAAACATTTGCTAATCTAAAAAATTTGTAAAACTGAAATTTCTTGTAATGCGATTTTACTGCATGCGTGTATAACAATGAGAAAAAAGATATATCATGTTAATAAAATTATCGTGCTATGAATATTAGTTAACAAATAAGATTTTTTTTATAAAAAGTGTGTCTCATTCAATAAGTCAAAAGAAGAAAAAGAAAAGAAAATTAATTATTTGAATATTTTATTCACATAACCATTTAACCATTATTCGAAAAATCAAATATAGCAGGCATCTCAGAAAAATGCATAAAATTGAGTGATTAGAACGTTATGTTCGACTAAACCCACTGGCATTTGAAAAAGTGGAGCAGACTATGTGCAATTGTAATTCAATGCAATTGATTACATTTTCTTATGTAATTGTAATCTAGTCATAATCTGAAAGGGGTTTTTTTGTGTAATCATAATCTAGAAATTTCATTTGCCAGATAGTCGTAATCTAACAGCCTGTAGTCATAATCACTTCTATTGCGAGATGATTATGAAGCGATTACAGGGGCCCAGTTTTAGTATTTGTTCTGCTTCACGGGAAAAAGATTTTCACAGGAAGCACGGGTATGCCCTGAAGACAGGAAGTTCCCCATTTTTTTAGAATTTTGGCCAGAGGGGTGGGGTGGGGGTTGGTTGGAGCTCAGACCTTGAGAGGAAGGTAAGACAAGAGCTCGCATGTGTTTCTTTTTTTCAGGAAAAAGATGACAATTCTTCCTTTATGTTATCTCTCTGTTGTCTTCTGTACATCCGAATCTGGACTGGTAGGTCACTGGAATGGACCTCCCAGAAGGAGGGTGGGGTGTGTGTAGGAGGGGATAGTTTTAACTATTTCTTACTACTTATTTCTTCATTTCAATTTGCAACTGCAAAACAGAACATAAATGGCACCTATACGGGAAAAAGTGCAATTTCAGGAAAGGTAAAAAAAAAAAAAAAAGACTATGAATTTAAAAATTATAAATGTGTAGTTTGGATAAGTGGACAATAGAACTATAGATTCATACTTCAGTAAGAAGTATAAAAAATCAATTTTGTCTAATTTTTGACTTGAGTGATTGCCTTGATTTAGTTGTAAAAGTTTGATGGATAAATAATTTACTTCCATTTGTGCCAGTTCTAGCGATTAGTCTCAGAAAACAATTCATGACAAATATTGTTGCTTTTGATAAACTGTGTTTATATTTTGTTTTTTGGCTGATGAGCACGAAAATTATTTAACATATTATGTTCTTATCTAATTTATCATATACAGATATTACATTATTTATTTAAAAAACTATAAAGTTTTTAAACTTAAATTGTTGGCAGCTATGTATTTTCAATTTGGAATTAAAATAGTGAGACTAATTGTATATAAATTTTCTACTGATGTTTGTGATATTATAAGCTTCAATAATTCCTCGGAGAATTCACATTAGAAATCAGAGGTGTAGTACAGTGGACCACATGCTCTATCTACTTTGTTTAAAATACCATTGGTTATAAAAGTCTTTTTCTCAAAGCATATGAAAAATTTCCCTATTTTCACTCTTGAATATATTATGTACACCCCCTCCTTTGCAAATCTTTGATCTTGCTACCTTTATGGTAATCAATTTTCTATCTTTCACTAAAATTTTAGCTCCTTTACACAATAATTTTACAGGGAATTCATAACTTTCTTATTTTAAGTGGCAATATGCAGCAGTTTCACCATTCACATAGGTGGGTCATATACATTTTCCGTATATGATCCACCACACTTTAAAGATGTATGTTTAGATATATTTTTTCTGCTATTCATTAATTGGCTTAATCTTCAATGGATATTACGCATGTACGTAGTGAGTACTGAATTTTGATTTTGAAAAGAACACATGTAATCTAGAAATTAAAAAGTTTGTTCATTCGGCAGGCTTAACTTTAGATATTTAATGCCCCTATGTGTTATGAAGGTAAAAAAATAAATAAATAAAATAAATTGTTAAGCTGTGTGAAGTCTTTGTGAAACAATAACTATGCATTATACATACATACGGCCTCATCTATTCAATTTATTTTATTTATTTACTCAACAATTCTATTCAATTTATTTATTACACAATTTATTTTATTTATTTATTTAAAAAAATAAATAAATAAAATAAATTGTTAAGCTGTGTGTGAAGTCTTTGTGAAATAATAACTATGAACATATAGCATCATCTATTCAGGCTAACAGTTATAATTCAGCTAACAGGGCATGCATCAAGAATGCCTGTTTTTGGCATTCTATTCAAAACATTGAAATAAATCTTAAACCTAGTTTAATATCTTCGCTCACATCATTGCAAGAACATAACACAAGAGGTTCCTCTTTCTATGCTGAATATTGCTACTTTTTATAGGTCTGCCAGTACCTCTCTCGAAACCAGCAAGGCAAGATTTAGGCAGGGAAGCCAGGTTCGTCTAATAATATAACGGACCTTACAATATGGTATTTAAATACATTTTGTTTTAAATTGTATGCTATTTCCTTAAAAATTAAAGAATCAACAAGTACATAAGGAATTGTTTCTCTATTATAATATCAATGCCACAAGAGTTAAAAAAAAAAATAGTTTTGTAATCTGACTAAAATCGACTAATCTGACTAAAATGTAATAGATTACATAATCATAATCAGGAAAATTGCTGTTTATGATAACTGTAATCAGGAAAATAGGTAATCATAATTGGGGAAAATATACTTTCTCCAGTAAATGTAATCTTGGTCTGAAAGTGAAAATTTCCTTTTGAGACGAAGACTTTGAATTGAGATACATAGTTTTTAGTTTTTAATGTATACAAAAAAACATAATTAACTATATAATCATGATTTATGGATGATAGCAATTCCTTCTGCCAATACAGACATGAGGAATATTTATTGTGATATGTTTTTCTTTTAATATTTTGTATACATTAAAATATATAACATTTAAAGCCCATGCAGTTGGTAGTACAGTAAAGGTAATGAAATTAAACATACAAAGTAAAGGTAATGACATCAGGAACAATTCTACCTTATCATATTCACTCTAATACTGAAAATTAAAATTAATGTGAAATACAAAAAGAGAAATAAATTTGTACAGGCCTATACAGTATAATTTTATTGCAGGAACATTTTAGTAAAGATAATTTTACAAACAGAACTTGACATATTTTTTTTTTCTTTTAATGCACATATAAAGCTGAAGCAAAATTAATTTTGAAAGTGCAGGGGGGGGGGGTAGGAAAGATACAGTACAAAAAAGCATGAGAAGAAAAAGTAAAAAAGAAAGAGAACTTGGGAAAAGGAAAGAAATCAAGCATGCTGAATTTGGAAAATTCATTAAAGAATGAATTAACTTTTTTACATGCATAATAATAACTGAGTTAACACATTTGAATAAAGTACTTTTGAGCAAGACACCTTGAGAACAGATATAGACTACAAGCAAAAATTATTAAAATCCAAATTTAAAGCTTTTTCCAGATAGTCCATACAAAACTAAAAACATAAAAGATTATTCACCTGTAAAGCTCTTCTTAAAAGACTAGAAAACAGGAACCTTAATGATATTCTAATTTCTTGAACGAAATCTTCATCTTTACTTATAGTACTATAATTAAAAAATAACATTAAACAAGATTTAAAAGGACCTGTTTGTTTTATAAAAGCATTAATTGAATAAAAATCTAGATGTTTTATACTTTATTTAGTTAAAAACATTTAAAAGCCATAAAAATTCTGTTAAAATATTAAAAACATAACACACCAAGTGTTTAGTTAGCACTTTCGACTGCACGGCCTGCAGTCGTCTTCAGAAATGATGAGAGTCTTCTTCACTCCAGCACATCATGCCAAGCTCCATCGATCTGCACATGCATCATGTTGTTGACAGTGCCCTTTTGCGTAAAGATTTCTATTGCTTCATGTTTTAGACTATAGTCACGATTATTGTAGTTGGCTATTTTTTTTTTTTTTTGTTTAACGTTATTGAAATCTATTTCTATACAACCTTGCCCGTAAAAAGAATATTAGAATCCCTATCAAACCTAATAGTAACATTTTTAATGATGTGCTGGAGCGAAGAAGATTCTCGTCAATTCTGAAGACGACTGCGGGCCATGCAGTCAAAAGGGCTAACTAAACACTTGGTGTGTTATGTTTTTAACATTTTAACGAAATTTTAATGGCTTTTAAATGTTTTTAACTAAATATTGACAATACTTCCGTGTATGACTCTCATCTTAAATGTTTTATACTTTTTTCAAAACAACTTATGCTATGAAATTATCTTTATTATTTCATCAAATTATCAAACAAAGTATATCTTACTATGTGCCAGCTGAAATTAAATTTTGGAGCAATTTGTGGAAGTAAAAAGGCTTTTTGGAACAATTTGGAGCAAGAAAAACAGATTTTTGGAGCAAGAAAAAGTCACTTTTGGAGCACAAGAATCTCAATTTTGAAATACAAAATTTATTTTTGGAGGTAAAGACAAAAGTCATTTAAGAATGCCAATCTAAAAAATGAAAATTAAGGAAGTTCTTAAAAACTCTTAGCTAATAAGAAAAACCAGCTATTGGGGGTTTTCTTATTAGCTGTGGGAGGGAGGGGGGAGTCAGAAGACTAGGAAATAAATGAAAAATTCAGTTATTTTATACACTGCTACACAAAATATCTATTTTAAATCAAAAATACAATATTTACCAAACTATGTTAACTTATTTATGCCTAGTGTCCCTTTTTTGGGGTGGCATTTTTGCTATAAGTCAAAACGTTATTTGTTTTTCCTATCCTTTATTCACAAGTAATGAACCTCAATTCTACAAACTATTTTAACTTGACCCTGTAGGATGTTGACATTTCAATTTTTTTGCATAATGATTTTAAAAATCATCCCTTGTTCAAGAAGTTACATCAGAAATTTATCTATTATTGCTGGTACTAGCAAAAATCGAAGAAAGTCGCAAAAATATCTGGGCACAAATGGGTTAACTACCATCAGGGACTTATAAAAAAATTCGGTAACAAAAAATTAACAATTTATATAAAATTAAATTTAAAACAGAGGTCAATTTTTACTCTTAAGGTCTCGGAGGTTTAAACAAAGGAATGCCAAAGAAAAAATGTTCGTTTTTAAGATCAATAGAGGAAGATTGAAATTAGAATGTGTGATGATTTTTGTAAAAATTAGGGAGATTTAGAAACGTTTCCAACGTATAAGGAAAAATTTAAAATGAAGCAGTTTTGTTGAATTTGGAGCAAAAATGTCCAAAAGCGATCTTTTTTGTAGCAGATTGGCGCATTAGGATTAATTCGGCACAATTTGGAGCAGCTGGCACATCCCTGTATGATAGTACAGTAGAGAGCCAGAAATCCGCACAGCTTGGGACCATGGCTTGTGCGGATTTTAGGATTTTGCAGATTTCGGGCCATAAAAGATAAATCATTACATTTCTGATTTTAAAAAAGTAGAATACAATTACAATGTAGTAAAAACAGTCAAAAGTTTTTCACTTATATTTTCACATTAACTACAAAAGCATAGGTGAAAAAAGAAGAAAATTACATGAAGATTAGCAAAGCAAATGGTTTCAAAATGTCCTTTTTCTAATTTTGAAAGCATGTTCTATAGCGATTTATTTTTAAATATTATTTTTGTCTACTTTCAGTTTCTTTTCTTTATTCATTTATGGAAATTGTATATTATCATTAATTCTTGTTTTGTTACAAAACTTTGCTGTTCTAAAAATTGAAGGTATTCTTCTCTTAACGTTAAACTTTTATCAAATGGATTTTATTATTATTATTACCCAAGTTTTCATCATCAGAATCATATTTATCTAGATTCAAGACACTTTTGAACCATTTCATCACTGGCAGATGACTTGCAATTTCATTATTTACATCAGAGAAGGTGTGTGGATTTCAGACCTTTGCGGATTTTAGGTCGGCAGATTTTTGGCTCTCAACTGTATATAATTTAAAACTAGATTAATTTTTGTATTTCTCTCTAAATCCTATTCACTTCAATACAGTGAGTTTTTATGTTTAGGCCAATGTTTAATTTGAGATTTTGGCAGCTTAATGACATTTAATAAGAAATTTTACTAATTAATCATAATAAAATACACATTAGCTTATAAAAGAACAATAACTACAGATTACAAGAATTAAAGCAGATCATAATTGACAAGATTTTATCTCATGTAATAAATAATGTGCATTTAAAAATGCTTACACAATAAATTCCATAGAGTGAATACATACCTGTACCATGAATAAATATGCTTATCAATGACAAGATTTAAAATCTGTAAAAAAAAATAATAATAATAATAAAGAAGCACATTACACAAGAGAAAACAGATGATGTGCAGGAAATATTAATTAACTGCCTATCACTAAATATGGTAGCTAAGGGAACTAACAACTCACAAGAAAATCTTTTAATAAAAAATAAGATGATTTATCATCCTTTCTCTATAGGTATAGCAATATCAAAATCATCCTGTAAAACACAACAGAAATATTTTTTAAATAATCCAGATAATTCATTATAGAACATGTATGCTTGATGTTGTTGTTTCTGATGCCCCCTGATAACCGCAAATGCTGGTGCCAGATCCCCCCCCCCCCGAAGGGAGGCGATGGGCAGAGGGGGTACGCCTTCCATTTTTAGGGCCCCAGTGGGAGGAAGTACAAGTTGGCCGTGGTCTCCTAATTTTGAACCAATTCCACAGGAGGGACCAACCCCCTGAAATAGGCACCCCCAGAGGTATCATTTAACAACTTGGAGGACATTGGAGCCACGACATATTTTATGTGCACTAGCTCCCATTAGCGTACACGGTCGCACAGTAGTTCAGCCTCCCAAGCACTGGCCAAGCCGGATGCTGCTTCACTTGCCATGTTCTAATGGGCATAACTAAATTAACATAACAGTTGTATGAGAACAAATTCATTAATAAATTTCGGAATTTAGTTCAGCTTTCACAGTATTACTTACATAGAAAAAAGGAAATAGAATATTTAAAAACAATAATACATCTACAGAAATTGAAATGATGATAAATCAACTATCTACAGAACTGCTGTTTGAATCTCAATATAAATGATAATATATCATTTTAAGTCATTGCTTAGTGAAAAAGAAAAACATTTTTCTTCTTTGGAATGTACTACAGCTTCTACATTGGTGAACGATATTTGAGGGCTTTCATTTTCTTTCCCATAGCAGAAATGAGGAAGATACTAAAGTATTCAAAATACAAGATAAACTATGATTCATTAATAAAACAATACTTATATGTAATTTAAAAGCAAAAAGACGGATAGTATAAAATCATTAAAAACAGTTGAAAACACATTAAAATCCATTTGTAGCACTTCGGCACCTTCTTCAGCTCTGGTCTTAATTCAAAATGCCTGGCTCTCTTCCTCAGTAAGGCGTTCCACCCAGGATCTATCTGTGCATGCGTCATGTCATTTATAGCACCATCTGTCGTTATAATCTGTAAGGCCTCCATGTTTAGGGCATAATAACTATTTTTGTAATTGGCGAGTTTTTGGCTATTGTTAAAGTCGATTTCTATGGGGCGTTCTTGGGCTATTTTTGAGAGGGCTGTAGTGGTTTTATTGAATTTAATGTCATTGTGGTGTGGACCGAAAAAAGGAACACCACAATGCCATTAAATTCAATACCGAAAGTGCTACGAACGGATTGTGTTTTTAATTGTTTTTAATACTTATATGTTTACAGAAAATAGACTGCGACTTTATATCTACTTCAGGAATATCTGTTTCAAAGGAAATAGTTTTAAAGATGAAACTGTCATGAGTAATTTTGCTTTAGTTATCAAAAGAAATTTTAAGAATACATTATTTTATCGACTTATTAATATATGCTTATAGTTTATGAACCAGAACCAATATCTTTTCTAAATCTTTCAAAGCATTTACCATTATTTAGCATGCACCTAACTAACAGTAAAACATAATAAATTCACAGCAGTTATTACTTCTTCAAAAGCCTGATCAATTTCTTTTGGCACTTTCAAATTCATCCATGGTTTTGATGTATAAACATTTAGTTCCGGACGATGACGTTTACAGTCAATAATTCCACATCTTGAACACACAGTCCGCAACTTTGATCCAAGAGTTTCCTAAGATATAATAAAATGTAAAATCCTATCAATGAATTTTTAAAACAAAGAAGACTTTAAAGGAGCATATATACATAAAAGTATTATATTTATGGCTAACCTTCAGTATCACCTACCCAAATTCGTCGCCAAAAGACGCTGCCACGCCTGGTGATAACTTGGCAAAAATGTAGCAACCCAAATTGTTTTGTGAATTCATTTATGCCGGCAGGTCCAACTAAGAGAGATATAGTTGGCTAATCAGCGAGCGTCGATTACAGTGCCGCTTTTTGTAGACGTTTCGGGAATTAAATCATTTATGCTTTGAAAATTGCTGGATGTAGCATCTACAATGCAGATTAGCCATGTAAAACATGTGCTTCACTACGGTTTATTGAAAATGAGTTAGTGTTGTGATGGTAAAGTAAATGGATTTTAAAGGAATATAAAGAGTAGGAGTTTTGATTTTTCAAATTAGTGAAAAAGTTTGAGAAAGCCAAGAGTTACAAACAGATATTTTATGTATGAGTTCACATAGAACTATGTTTGAATATGCTGTTACTGTCGACAATGTTGTGTTTAGGAACAAGATGGCTGCCATTTTTTTCCAGGACTTGAATCGAGAAGTTAAAAGGTAAGCTTTTTTGATTTAGGCATTTTAACTTTGAGTTTTCAAGTTTTTGGAAAAGTGAGGAGTTGCAAATAGCTATTCATATATGAGTATACAGGGAATTATGTTTAAATATGTTATTGTCAATGATTTTGAGATTAGAAACAAGATGGCTGTTGTTTTAAAGCCCGGAGTTGTGTTGAGAATTTAAGTGCTAAAGTTTTTTGAATATGCCTTTTACGATAAGAAAATTTATTTGTGCAATGACTTTTTGGAGGTAAGAAGGGATATCAATTGGGAGAATAATTTTAATTATAAGGTTTTGGAAGTTATCCGTTGACTACGGATTGCTGATATTTTTTATTCATATTGTTATAAAATTTTTTCTGTAGGGAGTAAAAAGTGACAATTTTAAAATTGATAAAATATAAAAAAACTTAAGAAGCTATGGCAAATGATGCATATATTTTTACGTGCTCCTGGATAATAATAGTGTAACTGTGGATAAAAGTGTAATATGTTTTTGTGTCTAGAAAAAAGATGGCTGTTATTCTGGAACTTGCGAGTTTTGTCAAGAGTCTGAAAGGTAATCTTTTACAAAACATGGTACTTGGTGCCAGTTTGGCAAAAAACAAACAGCGCCAAAAATGGCAGGTGGGAGATACTAAAGCTGTTCCGTATTTATGTAATGTCGCCTAGTTAAGCTAATAGGTTCATACCTCATATATGAAATTACATTAATTCCTTCTGTCTTATTATTTTTTTGTATTGCATTAGTTTAGGTTTTTTATAGTAATAAATATGTAATGTATTCAATTTTAAACTTTTGTTACACAGCATATCTCGACCACCTTAACACATGTGGTTTAATGAATAATAACATAACTCATATATATATATATATTTTAATGAGGTTTATCAAGAGAGTGGATTAGTAAAATTACATTATGGGCTTATTATCAAACATTACTTATATAAATCTGAGGGTCAGTCTATTTAATCGATACACAGGGAAAATAAAAGGAACTAGAATACAGTAGTGCAATCTTTATTTAAAAAGAGCTACTTTAAAATTTTTCATTGAATTTGCAAACAGGATGTGCAATTACAGGAAAAGGGGAGGAGGCAAGGAGTACATAGTCAAAAGCAGTGGTAACCAACCTTTTAACATCGTGCCCTCCCACCAAAGGATGACTTACGATGGTGCCCTCCCCCATCCTCACATTCCTCAGCATACATACAGGGTCATTCCATGTCAAATCAGCACAGAAAATGGCAGTTTACAACCAGACCCCCTCTGATATTTTTGAAAATTGGCACAGTTATTGTCCACTATGATCTGTAGCCAGAAATCAAAATTTCAAACTTTTTTAAAAAGTGAAAAAAAATGTGATACTTTACCTCATAAAACAGCACACAACTTCTGTTCTATTTATGTAAAAGAGGGCTCATTGTCTAAAGTAAATGAGGGCTCATTTTAAAGCTCTTGGTGCAAGCTTTTCGGGGATACATAACATGGTGTCAAAAACAGAATAAAAAATAAAGGTCAATTAACCTTGACCTTTGACATTTCAAAACATTCCTTTTTCTTTGATTTTTTTATATTTTAATAACTTATTATGATTTTATAAGACTGCAAATTTACAAGCTGTGGCTAGCAAGACTTTTTTAGTTATGAATTTTTAAAGAAATAACATTTGCATCGATCTGCAATGCAGTACTATTTATTTATTGTTATTATTACTTCTAATTATGAAACCACTGCCCAAATTTTCAATCTTATTTATATACATAAAAAATCTGTAAAACAGAGATTCTTACTCAGCCATTTGTTCATGATATATATACATAATGGGCCCATTTACATGTGCAAAAATGTGGAGTAAATCCCGGGACTTACACTGCTTTCTACCCCGCTTCCCCTACTTAGGGGAAAAAATGCGGGGTAGAAAGATTCCTGGTCGAAAGGAGGGTTAACGCAGAGTCAACCCCGCTTTCCCATGATGCATTGCAAGTTTTTCCCTGTACTCCGCTTTAACCCGGGATTTTCCATTTTCACATGTAAACGGGCCTAGTGTCATATTTTTAGGCCTGAGAAGTTATTCATGCATCGAATAAATTCGTTTTGTTTACTATCAGCTCCTTTTTTTAATTTTTATTGCCAATGTCATTGATTTAGTGTCATTTGCTGAAATTGTATAAGTTCTTCCTGTGACAGTGTTTAGATCAACTTTTTTTAATATGTTGCTTCTACGTATAGTCAAAATATCTTCCTTTACAGGATATGCATACACAGCTTGAAAATCTGCAATCTTATAAAACAATAATAAGTGATTAAAATAAAAAAAAAAAAAAAATCAAGGAAAATAAACAGGGCATGTTTTGAGATATTCAAATTCAAGTAACCTAGATTTTTATTCGGGTTTTGATATCATGTTACATATCCCGGAAAAGCCTGCACCAAGAACTTTAAAATGAGTCCTTATTTATTTCAGTAGCACAAATAGAACAGAAGATATGTGCTGCTTTGCGAGGTAAAGTAACACTTTTTTTTTTTCAATTTTTCAAAAAGTTTAAAAACTTGTAACTTTTGAAAAAAATGAGGTAGAAATCTAAAATTTGATGTCTGGCTACAGGTCATCACAGTCAACAACATTACCAATTTAAAAAAAAAAAAAAATCGGAGGGGGTCGGGTTGTAAGCTGTGTTGATTTGACATGGAATGACCCTACAGTCTTTCATTCTTCAACAATGAACATTTAGTTACCATTGCTACTAAATAATGTTATCGGTAAAGCTTGAATAAGCATTTTAAAGGAAAATAGTAGTATAAAGTAGTATATACAATATAGTTTTTGAAGTATAAAATAAGAATAAATAAGATTTTTTAAAACATGCATTATCATTTCTTTGGCTGTTTTTCTCATGCCTCCCCCACCCCTGCAAATGCTGTGCACCTATCCCTCACAGGTTGAAAACTGCTGGTGAAGAGGATACTTATTCATGCAGCATTATGATACTTTCCATCCATGAACAAGTGCATTAAAATTAAAATTTCATATTTTATGTCCACTAGAGTACTATAAAGGGAGATTACTTAATATTTCATATTTATGTTTGATACTTACGTATTATCCCGGCGGTCGGCCTAGACGAGCAATTTTTTGCCAAGATAAACATAGAATCTTATTAAATTATGGTACTTACGTATTATCCCGGCAGTCATGCTCACCAAACTATTTTTGGTACTTACGTATTATCCTGGCGGTCCACCAAGAGGAGCGATTTTTCGCGTAGATAAATGAGAAACACATGAAATTATTGATGGTTTGGAATACGATTGGCAACAGTTTGCCAGCACATTTGACAAAAAAATAGTTTGATGGGAATAACCGCCGGGATAGTAGGTAAGTATCCTATTTTTTTGTTAAATGTGCAGGTAAATTGTTGCCAATTGTATTCTGAACCATCAATAATTTCATGAGTCTGGCAAAAACCCGCTTGTCTTGGTGGACTGCTGGGATAATACGTAAGTACCTAAATTATCATATGATCTAATAAAAACAGATAAAACATTATTTAATACGGCGGATTAATTAGTTAAAATTTTGTATTTGGGAATACCTTATTCCCCCGTACACGATATATATTTCGGTTACACACATAATGATACCACTGATGATGGTTATGTGTGTAACCAAAATATATATCGTGTACGGGGGAATAAGGTATTCCCAAATAAAAAATTTTAACATATCATACGATATTCATTAAAGGGTACTTGTGGGTTATAGCGGCCATTGAGTTTGCTTGGTGACATTAGAATTAAATGAAGATTGCAGCCATGATTTAGAACTGCAAACGCCTCTCCAGGAATGAAAAGGTTTTTGCAAGATTTCACCAGCACGATTTTTTTTTAGGGGGGGGGATTTTTTTCTTGACAATATATCTCCGTTGCCTTGCAATTGAATTCCAGCAGCCACAATAATCCTCTATAAGTACAATTAAAGTAATAGAGCATTGAGCATACAACATTAACTTTTTAAAGCAGCTTAAAACAGCGAGTTGAGATTCAGAAAGTATACATTCTGTAAAGTCAGATTCAAACCAAATCTTAAAGCATGAGCTGAAGCTCACATTTACTTAACAATTTGATTTAAAGAAGTAAAACACTTAACAGATTCATTAGTTAAAAATTAAAAAAATATATATCCTAAGAAAACTAACTTTTTTATGACAATAGGATGCAAATACTATGAAAAATAAATACCTTTTTTGGTCTTTTGAATGCCAGTATCACATTAGGAAATGGATTTCCCTTCCTGAATATGAAACAATATACACAATTACTAATCACATATACAACTTAAGAAAAAAAAAAATTCACATGCATATTATATACTATGAATTCTAAACAGTAGATAATTATGTTTTGGTCCAAGTGTTTGTGTATTACCTTATAAGGAAATGCGTACCAACACAACCAGCTATGTAACATGTTAAAACTGCCAATCCGCTCAGAACACTGAAAAACAAAACTATGAATACCAAATTTGAAGTATGCATTATGCCAATGTACTAGATTGATTAAATCAATAAATACTTACTCGGCTAAAAGAATTATAAATATAAAACAAAGTATTACAAGTGAAGTTACTAGAAAACATTTATCCCGTGCTATTATGTGTTTCAATATTGACACCCCTTCGTTACCATCCATAATTAAATAAATAATAATTTATCCGCAATACATTAATAAACATTATAATTGATTACACACATAGTTCAAATAACTTTATATTTGAAGGTATAACTTCCTTATGACTTTGAACATCGATCACAGACATGCATTTATTTACAAATTTCCTCTCCGCGATTACTCAGACGACACAGAACACGTTTGAAAATCTTTCCTATTCGTGAAAATCTGGGGAATACCAGCATAAAAGAATTGTTTCCGAAGGATATGTGTTTCCGAACAGTATTTACAAACGACCCCAAAGTTAAAAAAAAAATTTTTTTTTGAAGAAGTTGTAGTTATTATTCTAAAACAAAACTGAAACTTTTCAAGCTGTTACATGTGACTTTTACGCAACGTTATGCGTTTCAATCATGAACCACAGCCCTCTCCAGTAATAGGCCAGCGCGCTGATTCTTGGGAATACGATCACGTGACCAACCGAAGGCGGAAGGTTTAAAATTATTCTGTTCGTCTGCCATCGTTTGCGATTTCATTCTAAATGGAAGTTAACAACAACAGTCATCCATTTTATCTCTCACATAATGTAATATTGTTTTACTTAAAATAGCTTGTATTGTTGCACATGTGTAGATGAATAGTGCAAGAAAGAAAGAAATCAGACATATAGTAAGTAATTTATTTTATTACATAAAAAATAATTTTAATGTTAATGTGTTGAGCTTGTTTACATTCTCTACTTTTTTGTATTAGTAATTAACTAATGGTTTTAAAATATGAATCAAAAGCTTGATTAATTTAAAACCTAATTAATTTATAATAACGTTTAATCTAAATTACCGATAATATATGTTTTTTATTTCATTTGTAAGTTATGCCTTTCAAATGTGTTGTTCCTCATTGCAGATCGAACTACGATCCGCCATACGTAACTTGTTTCCGGTTCCCGAACGATGAGGAACAAAGAAATTTCTGGATTAACCGGATTCATCGGCAAAATTTCAAATTCACAAAAATGCTAGAGTTTGCATTAAACATTTTGCCAGTGAGAAGATTCCCAGAGCCAGTCCTGCTTCGACTCCTGATGCGTTTCCAACATATATTCATGATTCCACACCTCATTTAAATATCACAGTGCCCAAAAAAAGAAAAACTCGTGACGACATAGAAAACGAAAATATCCAGCTGTCTTTAAATACAAGTTTAATAACATACGCTAATGAGACTGAACTAAATAAAATAAAAGATATCCATCAAGCTGAAATGTACATACGTGACTGCATAATGAACTATCCCAAATGGAATTATATTAAAACTGATGAACAATCAATTGTAATTAAATTATGTGTATTGGATATACCCTCAATAGAAATATCTTTTAAGGTAAGCTTAGATTTAATTTTTGAAATATATTATAATAATGACTATTAACTCACTGTAACTGACTGTACTATTAACTCATGTTACTGTAAATTTTAAAAGAGACACTGTACCTCTAACATTGCTTAAAATATCAAAATTAGAATAACTTGTTAAAATCACAGCCGGACAGTTATTTAATGTCTCAAAATATATTTATTAAAGTTGATGTTTTTTTCCCAAATAATTTTTTTTTCTATCTTCATTAGGGATCGACCGATAGTATCGGCAACCGATAGTATCGGCGCCGATACCTCCTATTTTTTTAGGTATCGGTATCGGTTCTTTCGATTCTAAAAGTATCGGGAAAGTATCGGTTTCTGTTGCTTTCATCCATTTTCACCGATACTTTTCAACCGATACTTCGCTTTTCAGAAGAAAAGTACGCAGGCGCAACCATTCTGGAATCTTTATTTTGGTAATGAGATGAGAGGCGTCGTTTCATTGGCACATTTGTTTGCGCGAGTGTTTTCGAACTGTTTTCTTTTTTTTTTTTTTTTTTTAATTCTAACCATCGCTATGGATGTCGTATCACCAAGTGTGGTCGAAATTATGGACAAAGAATCGTTATCGTTAGATGACAGTTTAACAGGACAATAATCCATTCTTCTAAATTATTTTTAATTGGTGCCCAACACTAAATACGCTATCTACAAGGATTACAAAAAACAAATTTCGAGAGGTAGGCTAGAATTTTACTTCAGTTTTATAAGCGTTTATTTTCTCACTGTGTGGACTCGAAAAAGAGTTCATTCATATATATAATATATATATATATATATATATATGCACACACAATTGAATCTCCCTGTAACGAACTCGCTCGGTTCCGGTTAAAAAATTCGCTATAGAGAAAATTTCGTTGTACAAAGATAAGAGATTTTTGCAGTTATTTCAGAAAATATTACAAACTTTTTACTTAATTCGATGTTTAAAAGTATTAAATTATGACTTTCAATTAAAAATAAATTGGTATTTATTATAAATTTGTTAAACTTACTATTCCTTACATTTCATTGTATAAATGAAATTTTCAAAAGTAAAGACAATCCACCAATTTAGAGAATAAAATATGTAAATGCACTTCAAAATTCCGTTATTTTACATTGTTTTGCATTCTGTGATTTTAAATTTTGATAATAGTATTCACATTTTAAAAGTCTGCTGAAAATAGTGAGGCACATTTTCTTCCATTTGGAAACCTCTTTTTGATGGTTTTGAAAGGTTGAAGTTTTAAAGTATGATGTGGTTTTGGTCGTGAAGCGCAGGGCCTTATTATTATATGGGCAAATCGGAACTTTGCCTAAGGCCCCCAATTTTAAATGTTTTTTCTGAAGTATATTTTATATCAAAATTTTATGAAAAATATAACAAATTTCATAGATTTTGGGGCCCCCAAATCTATCAATGCCCGATGCCCCTGTTGGTCATAATTAAACACTATCAAAAGTACGAATTATCAAACATTTAATGATTTTATTATCTATCAGATTAATGAGAGAACTTAGTATTTGTGTATCATTCTGTTTTGAGAAATGTAATAATTATCTATATCTAATAGTTATTTATATTGTTAATTAAAAAAGTTGAAGCTGTATTATTATAATTAGTAATACTAATTATTATTTAGTTTATTTCAAATTTTGGGGTAAAAAACATATTTCTTGTGAATAGTATTTAATATAAGGAAAACACAGGAATAATCGGCGTGTACCTGTTCTTCCTACTGAAAAGATCAAATTCATGGATCATCCGGATTATTTGTGACTTAACCCTGTTCGGAGAATCAAAATATACGAATTTTCAAAAAGAACTTAAAAATGATCATATGAGTTCATATTAAAAAGAAATCTTGCTAAAACATTTAATAATTCACTTAGTGGTTAAATAATTGGAGCAGATAAATAAAACATTAATTAATGTGAACTTATTATGCATTTTAAGGGAAGAATTTACATACGTATTTAATGAACAATATGTAAATACATATGTACTTACATAGTACTGTACAGACAGTTTATACATTATCACAATTTAATGCAGTTTAAGTAATCTAAAAAATATTTTCATATGTGAAAGAATTATAATTAAAGAAAATGTAAATAAAACTTGCAAGCTTTGAAGTTGAATAAATTTCATGTGTTTACTTTTGTAAGCACAAAATCGAGGCATGAACCAAAAACAAAGACACATATAGTAAGAGCAAACAGGAAGCTGTTTTGGGTCTAATATGAAATCCTTTTATCTGGCTCATAGCAACAAATAGGCGACAAAATACAGGTTTAGAAAAATTGATTTACATATTTGCACCAGTCGGCACCGGAAATGGATTCTCTTATTAATATATCCCTTTAACTCCCCCTCCCCCGTGTTTCTGTTCTGTCAAGCCTAAATGAGGGGCATCTACCTATAGGGGGGGCTTGGGCAGAGGACTTTTTAAGGGAGTCTAACGCATATTCACATAACATCTGGAGAAAATTGCCCCAAACCCTAGACCATTAGATCGACAGCCACGCGAGGAGAAAGAATTCCGAACCCGCACGCTTCCCAGTGCTCAGCTTTTTATAAATTCGGCCATTCGTCGGCATGATTGAACAGAAAAGAAAGACTAGAACTACTGTAAATTCACACTTCAATGTATCCACTGCTTTTTCTTTTTAATGCTTTCTACTGGGCTCAAATTTCATCATGCTGGTATTTATTTTAACGCGAACTATACTCTCGTTACAAAACTATCCAGACTATAGATGTAGGTTTAAATGACATTAAATTATGTAAAGTATCGGTATCGGTTAAGTATCGGTATCGGCCGATACCATAACTTTAAAGTATCGGTATCGGCTATTTCTGAAAATGAATTTATAGGTAAAGTATCGGTATCGGTCATCGGCGAAAATGTGGTATCGGTCGATCCCTAATCTTCATTTTTAAACTTTGTTTAACACTTGTGTTTTGAAAAACAACGTTTATTTTCAAACGATTTAACCCTTTTAAACTCCAATTTATGCTACTGAAGAGGTACCCTGTCCCTTCATAAATGTTTTTAATTTAACGCTGGTCAATTGCTTATGTATTTCCATTTCTGTTCGTATTTACATATCTGTTCCCAATCCATTACCTCACGATAAATGGGTGTGTATGTGTATGGGCAAAAATGTTAAAATTTTTTATAATTTTTATATTTTTTAGTATAATCACAAAGAAATAATTATTGAAATAGCCCATAGATTGTAATTACAAAATGTTGAACGAGTAACTTTTACAAGTGCAAATAACAGAAATTATCAATTAATTTAAGGGTGAAATTACTTTGTTACTTCCTTTATGGAAATACTGTGAAGTTAGATAATTTTCAATAGTAAAAATGTTAATCTATATATATTGTTTACTTTTTTGTAATAAGACGCAAATTGTTTGTGAGTGTATATATATGATTTTAAAAATAAAGTTACTGAATTGATATGGTTTGATTCGTTTTAGTATATCCATGCTATTTTTATTTATAGATTTTCTCCTTGAAAATAGAATCTATATAATTCTTATTTTTATTATTTAAAATGATTTAGCTACAGTAAAATACTTTATTCCCCCGAAACTTTGAATAATTTAATGGAAATCATTATATGAATTGAATACTGAATAATACATAGTTAAAATGATTCGAATTAAAATATAATGAAATAGTAAATTGCTTTCGTGGTATATAACATATTGTTTACAAAGAAGGCCTATTGTCAAAATATTATCTCTATAATACCAAAAATAAAATAAATTATCTTTCAGGTGTAACTTTTTTATTGGTAAAAATCATTATATAAGAGATGGTAAAATTTTTCAGTCATGTAATCATTAATTGTTTAGTAAAATATTAAATTTGTTTTCTGGTTTGTGCACTGCGGTCGCATGAAGGGAAAGGGGAAATTCCGCCTTCAGTCGCCGCCATTTTGAATCAGCGCGCTGGCCTATTAATATAGAGGGCTGTGCATGAACATACTTTTTCGCCCCTCTCAGAGCTTTCATTCTCCCCTTTGGCCTGTTCCATTTTTTATTTTTAGCAGAGCACCAAAGTCAGTCTCTTTCGGCTGGCTATGTTTTAGTCTGATTTCATTTTTTGGGGCAAGTTTGTTTTGCCTAGACAGGTATGGCGTATGGGCAACCTTTGGAAAGTTGCTGGCTAAACTTTAAGATGTTAGCGAAATCGCGGGCCGTAGGTTGCCATATGCTTTAGTTGGACTGTATAGACGGAACCCGACTAAAGCAGGGGCAGGTGTGGTGTGGCAGCTTCTACGGGCCCCCATATAAAAGAGGGCCCCGCCCCGACCCAAATCAAGAAATAACACTTTCTAGTCAATCGCAGAAATGTGTAAGCTTTTTCTGAGAAATTTACTTGTTCAAATTTCAACAATTGTCTAAGACGGCTGTTGTGCTACGCTAAGAATTTTTTTAAAAAACCATTTTTGAGTTATTTAAAATTTTGTGGGAATGTAAAGAGAAGAGCTGTGCAAAACTTTTGTATGTTGCCAACGTTTGTTGGAATTCATGACTTAATTAATACAAGACAGCTAGTGCAATACCACACTAGATATAGTGTGATGTTGGCTGGTTATTCCAATCATTGTGTTTCCAAGCCGCCGCAAGTGGAATCGACGTAATTTTGTTGTCACATATTTAACTTCGCACTAGAAACTCCATGCAATTTAAAACTCCTGACTAAGGCTGCAGAAGACGTTTTCTGAACCAGGGGCGTAGCCAGGGGGGGGGGATATCGGGATATATCCCCCCCCCCGAAATGTTTGGATTAGTGATGAAATTCCGTCTATTTATACACATATAAGTTCATATCCCCCCCGAAATTTTTTTCCAGGCGTATATCCCCCCCCCCCCCGAAAAATTTTCCTGGCTACGCGCCTGTTCTGAACGTTAATTGACGTTCAGAGAACCTGTGCGTGTTTGCTGGGAAAGCTACTACGTTAAAGGAGCTCTACTCGTGATATTAAACTAACGTATGCTCGTATGGTTTCCAGTTTCCGCATTCTGACTGGCTGGGAATATTCCCTAAAGGTGGATTCATACCTGCCGCGCCGCAACTGTTTCGCCGTTTTGGACCGTTCGTTGGCTGTCTGCGCGGCGAGCTTGCGGTGCCGCAAGTAAATACACCAATGCTCTTCTGTAATTGGCTGTAGCTTTGCGGTCGCTGCGGAATATCTGTTCTCGCCAGATATTGCGCAAACCCTCCGCAGTGGTTATTTATATTCTTTGCCTCCGCGCTCGCCGCGCGGGGGCCGTGTTGCTCCGCCACGTGACGTCATTGCGGCGTCTTAGCAGTGCGGTACGGCCAGTATGAATCCGGCTTAACAGTGTGCAAGAATTCAAATGGCTTTTGTCAAAGAAAATAATCTGCGCTACTTTAAAAATCTGAAAATCCACCCATTCTCCAATTTTCAAGCAATTTTTTGCTATTTTCAGCTCCATTTTATTGCCGCAAGTAAAAAAAGTTAATCATTTGCGTAACACAATTAGATGTCGCAAGCATAGATATAGGAATCCTATATCTATGGTGTATTCCTATATCTATGGTCGCAAGTGATAATTACATCATACGGAAGTCACGGTTATGAGGATTTAAGGGCAAAATAGCGATTCCAATTAGTTTAAAATAGTTTCAGCATCGAATAGTTTCAGATTATCCAATTTATTTATTTATTTATTTATTTATTTTTTTTTACAGATAAAATGATTTCCTTTGCATAAAACATTGATATAAAAGGGGACGCTCCCAATAAAACGAAATCTTCCGAATACGAAAACTTTACGCGCGTTTTTAGAAGAAAATGCAATTTCGAATTCGATACATAATAAAAATTGAATATGAAGTTATTTATTTTAAGCAGACAGAGATTAAATATATTGAGTGTGGACATATTTTTGTCGAATGTTTTTTCCAGCGCTCGTTGTAACTGCCTCCACAACGGGCTTTGACTTCTAGTTATGAAGAAACAATGTTGATTAGGTCGAATTAAAGAACAGGGAATGATATTATTCTAATGTAGTTGAAATAATAAGGTAAATTGTAATTAATAACTGTATCCTATTATTATTATTAAATGTGTTAATTGTAAAATACTACATAAAATAAGGTACTTATTGCGTAAACGCACATTCTGGGTGATACAAAAAGGTCTACCCTTCATCAACTGCAAGATAGTTACAGTTAGAGTTGCCAACCGTCCCGCGAGAGACGGGACGTCCCGTTTCTAGAGCTTCTAGAGAGGCTAGAGCTTCTAGAGAGGCTTCCCGTTTCTAGAGAGGGGACACGTCCCGCGAAAGTTGTGTGCGGGACGCCGAATGTCCCGTTCTTTTTTAATAGAATAAGTAATTTCATAATTTGAAACATTATAATGATCTCAGAAGAAATTTTAAACATTAAGTTTCTTTTCTAAATAAATATGATCTCAATCGAAGTGATTGTTAGTTTTAAATTACTTTTCTAAATAGGTAACATTATGATTTCAGAAAAAGTAGTTTAATATATAAATATGGGGAAAAGGCTACGACCATATTAACAAACAAGGTACTTTATTAAACAACAATTACACACGGACAATTAATTACAAACACTTAGATAGACTGAGCGACGGAGACGTCTTCTCTCGTCGGCTGCAGTTAACGTCTCTCTCGATTACGCAGTAGGAAAGGAACATGTTATGCTTGCTAGGCGACTGCCGCGCCACACATAATGTAACGGCGTTAGCTAAGGAGTTTGCATTGAACTTCCTACATTCGGCCATCATGACCGCTAAGGCGACCTCGCCTGAAGTTACAGAACAGATGATTTTTATTTATTTTTTTAAACAAATCAATACCTTATCACTACAACAACAAAACAATCACTAGCTTATGTATTTAGAAAAAAGGAGCTTAACAATGAGCAGTACAGTTATACATTACCACAGGAAGAATAATATAATGCAAAACTTGAATACTGGAATAATGCTGCAATTAAGAAGTGCTAAAATAAAGAAAAGAAAATGAATTATAATAATTAAATTTTAAAGTCATTCGAAGGGTAAAGGGAAAAAAAAGGTTTCTCAATATAGTCTTAAGTCCTTCGGTGAAGAAGAAAAAAAATATTGAACACAGTTCAAGTTATGTGTTCGACAGTGCTGGTCCAAGGTTTCATGAACTCTGCGCAGGTGGAGGTTTTGGATGGACCGTCGAAGAAAGCACATTTTTCGACATTATATGTGTCATTGTTTTTCACTTTTGTGACTTTATAGGGTCCAAGGAATTTCCGCTTCAGTTTTAATCCAGGACCAAATTGGGTTCGTTTGATTGCAACTAGATCATGCAACTGGAATTGTGGAGCTTGCCTGCGTCGAAGGTTGTACGTTCGGCGATTTTCTTCTTGAACCTTTGAGATCTGTTGTTTAGCATCTTTACGAAGGTCGTCGCGGTGTTGTTCAAATGCAGCTTTTACCTCGTCGTTGATGAGTTCGAGAATTTTTAAGTCGTGTTCAGATTTCATTTTTGTGCCAAAAAGGAGTTCAAATGGAGTGGTGTTTATACTCCTTTGGAATGTCGTGTTTATGATTTGCTGTAAGGCGGGTACATGGGAATACCATTTTTCTGGATTGTCAATAGACAATTTGGAAAGAACAGCTATAATGGTAGTATTCTGGCGTTCAACCTGGCCATTAGATCTCGGTAGGCCTGCCGTGATGGAGATATGAACGATGTTTTGTTTGGCGCAGTATTCTTCAAAAGCGGTTGAGGTGAAAGCTGGTCCTCTGTCCGATATGATACGCGATGGATTTCCGAAGACCGATCTTTGATTTTCTAACCGATTGATTACTTCTGCGGCGTCCGTTGATTTAGTTGGATAGAGCCATGTAAATTTTGTAAAGGCATCTATTACCACGAAAATATGTTTATAACGCTTGGAAGTGGTGGCAAGAGGTCCTAAATGGTCGACATGGTAGGTATGTAGAGGTGTATCGTCCTTGTCAATCGGGTGTAGCAGTCCGTCTTGCTTTCCACGTTTACGGTTGTTGAGAATACATGTAACACAATTTTGGATGCACTGTTTAATTTTGTCTTTTAAGTGTGGAATGAAATAGTCCTTGTTTAGGATCTCTTCTGTGCGGACAACAGCGAAATGACCACGTTCATGTGCTGCTTTGATGATGTTGGCTTGCATGCTCTCTGGAACTACCAGGAGGTCTTTGCCATTCACTGTTTTATACAGAAGATCATTTTTCACGATGTAGTTGTCATGAGCTGCGGTTTGAAGAAGCGTTTTTATCGCTGTGATATGTTCATCAGTCTGCTGTGCTTTAAAGAACTGAATATGAACACTGTTCTGAATGGTCATGCAACAGGGATTACGACTAAGTGCGTCGACATGAGCCATTTTTGAGCCGTTGCGATGTTCTATAGTAAAGTTAAAGTCCTGAAGGTATAAGGCCCATCTGGCGATACGGGTGTTGAGATCTTTTTTATTTAAGGTTTTGACGAAGGCATCACAGTCCGTGATAATTTTGAAGTGAGTACCTAAAACGTAAATCCGAAACTTCTTTAGGGCTTCAACAACGGCAAGGACTTCCAGCTCAAAACTTGTATACTTTCGTTCACTATCAGAGGTCTTTTTGGACATGTAAAATACAGGATGAAAAGAGTTATCTTGCATGGATTTTTGCATTAGGACTGCCCCCAAGCCATCTATTGACGCGTCAGAGTGAATTTCAGTGGGAGAGTTCTGATTAAAAATACTTAAAACAGGTTGTTGTGAAAGTAAATATTTTAATTTTTCAAATGCGGCTTTTTGTTCAGCCTCGTATTGAAAGGGGGTGTCCTTACGCAAAAGGTCGCTAAGAGGTTTTGCTATGGCAGAATATGAAGGAATAAACTTTCTGAAATATCCGGTGAGACCTAAAAATCGGCGTACATCTTTAATATTTTTCAAATCCGGATAATTTAGGACAGCTTTAGTTTTCAAGGGGGAAGGAGACAGTTTACCGCCTTCTACTACATGGCCTAAAAATTCTATTTTAGTGTGTAAAAACTGGCATTTGCGGAAATTTATGTCTAATCCATACTCACGGGCTACATCAAGGACAATTTTTAAGCGTTCGAGAGCCTCAGACTCACTAGTAGCTGGGATGACAACATCATCCATGTACGGGAGTACAATGCCCTTAGCAATAAGTTCACGAAAAACAGCGTTTATATAACGCGTAAAGGTAGATGGACATGTACTAAGGCCAAACGGCATAAATCGGAAGAGATATTGGCCTTTGTGTGTCACAAAACTAGTATAAGGACGGCTTTTTTCGGTTACGGGAACGTGGAAAAATGCATTTCGTAAATCGAGTGTAGAAAATATTGTGGCATTTTGAAGACTATCTAAAATGTCTTCGATCAACGGAAGGGGAAAGTGATCTTTGACTATTTTGCGATTTAATCGTCTGTAATCTATGCATACTCTAGGTTTTCCGTCTTTTTTTGTTACAACTAACACTTGGCTTGCGTAGGGAGATGAACATGGCTCAATAATTCCATTTTTGACCCATTCGTCAATTTGTGCATCTACTATATCACGCTCAGCAAATGGCAAACGTCGGGGTGCGTGGAAAATTGGCTCGTCGTCAGTGAGTACGATGTCAAGTTCAACGTTAGCAGTTTTCGTTTTATTGGGTGCATAAGCCAACAACAGCTTCTCAACGTCAGCGCGTGTTTGACTGGTGACATTCGGGCCGATGTCAAAGATGGGAGAATCGTCAGAAATTGACATAATAGAATTTTGAGGTTCTACAGGATCAGATGCCGTTGGAAGTTTTGAAAATATTACGCCGGCAGGGGAAATGGTTAAATTTGTTTGCTGTATTATGTCACACCCGATTATGAGGTCATAATTTGTGCAAGCATTCGGCACTACAGAAATAGTAACCGGAAAAATTTGGTCGTCAATAGTAACATCACAGTCGAAAGTACCAATGACGTTTGTTCGCGAAAAACCGAAACCCGTCAATACTTTAGTGTTATTCAATAATGGTGGTGAACCTATTTGTACCCATGCAGAATGTCGAAGCAACGTCAAATTGCTACCTGTGTCCACTAATCCGGAGAATTTATTGTCAAAAATAATAACTTCCTTACACATGTTTACAGAAGGAAATTCACGTACGGTATTTACTTTTGCTGGTGAAGTAGAACTATCGTTTCGAATAGCTCGGACACATTCAGTCGACTTGTGACCAAAAAGATTGCATGCTAGGCACTTCGGGCCTCGAGAACGATTAGGACACCATTTAGACTTGTGTCCGACGTCATTGCAGTTAAAACAACGTTGCAGGGTGTTAGCTGTGTCAGAAACATTAAATTTTGAGGGTTTTCGTTGTTGGTTTGGTTGTTCTGTACCGCGGTTTGAGCTGTCAGGTGAGTGACGAAAATTCGACGAATTTGATCTATTAGCTCGCATGTTATTAACAAAAGTTTCGTAAGTTCTTAATTTTGTCTTAAATTCGGAAAATGATGTTGTCCCATAAAGGATAATTTTGTCTGAGCGGGAACCTTCAATACCGTTTATGACGTACTGAATAACAGAACACTCGTCAATAGCGCAATCGCATCTATTTGCCAATTCGCGCATGGAATTAAAATATTGAGTAAATGTTTCGTTAGGGCGCATTTTTCTTTTTTCAAGCTGCCGATGAATTTCTATTGACGTGACTGTGTCTGAAAACTCGTTAATTAACGCAGATTTAAACGTATCGTATGCATTTAGATTTCTTTGCGACGACAGAAATGACTTCGCGGAACCGGTAATCAATCTTTTTGCAAACACTAATTTTTGTTGATCACTTATGCAAGGGAATAATTGGAAATTTTCCTCCAAGTCTATAAAAAAACTTTTAATTGAATACAAATCATCTCCTGAAAACTTTCTACTATTTGCAGATATAGCTCTTAAAAGATACCAGAATTGATTAGTCATATCTGAAACTGTGCTGGGGCCTAGAATGGGGAACTGTGCATTTCTCGGTTGGGTAAGGTAAACAGAGCTTGGGTTTTGCATCGCAGGAACACTGTTTATATCAGAGGCACCATTAGGGGAAAATTGACCTACATTCGTGCTACTCGCTTCTGCCGATGTGTTAATAAGTGGATGGTCATGTTCTAAATCAGAGAGATAACTAGTGTCGAGAGAATTTTGAAAGTCTTGCAAATTTGTTAGGGCATTAAAAATGCTGTTGCAAATATCTTTTTCGTTTGCATTTGATTCCAAATGTAATAAATTTGCCACGGAAATAAACTCATTCAAGGAGAAATCTTTTAATATCTGTTCTTTATGTTTTTCTAGATCTAATTCGATTGGGAAGGAAGAGAAATTACGTATTTTGGTACGGGAAGAACGATCAAATTCTTTAAAACCAAGTATGGTGTTTAATGCTTTAACAGTTTGAGTTTTGCCAAATTTCAATGAGTTTGCTATTAAATGTATGTCTCCTAGTTTTAACGACATTTTGAAAAAGAATACAGTTTCTGAATGTAAACAAAAACTAGAGAAATTCTGCACAATTGTTTAAAAGGATAATAACGATCTAAATTAAAAGAAAAATCTAGCCTACTTGAAATGGGGAGCAGTCCAGCAGTTAATCCACACTTCAAACCATGTATTTAAATTCGTCAAATTGCGTTCATCCATTGAAGCTTATCGTCTATTAGGGAATACACTGGCTTGTTGATGTCTAGAGGAATTCTCTGGAGTGTGAGAGGACGGTCGAGCCCCCAAAATATGGGGAAAAGGCTACGACCATATTAACAAACAAGGTACTTTATTAAACAACAATTACACACGGACAATTAATTACAAACACTTAGATAGACTGAGCGACGGAGACGTCTTCTCTCGTCGGCTGCAGTTAACGTCTCTCTCGATTACGCAGTAGGAAAGGAACATGTTATGCTTGCTAGGCGACTGCCGCGCCACACATAATGTAACGGCGTTAGCTAAGGAGTTTGCATTGAACTTCCTACATATATATATATATATTTCCCAAATAAATAATTGTCTTAATCTTAGTAGTAGATGTGTTTCAAGATTTGAAGTTTCTTATGTAGTATATTATAACATGGTTACCTACTTATAGGATTGTTTTAATTATTTCTTAAATTCCAAATTAAAAAGGTTTTGTTTTTGTTTGTGAAAATAATGGAAAAGTTCATTTAATTTAATTGCTAATGATCAGGGCCCTTGATAAAGGGGGGGGAGTCTCCCCCCCAGCACTCACAAAATTCTATTAAAACTTGGTAAAATTAGATATCTAGTTGGCAAACTTCGTAAAAAAAATTTAACGAAAACTATTCTTCTGATTTTAAACAAGAGAGATAGAGGACTCCATTATAAAGAATGTCAATCTTTCATGAGTTTGCCTGATTGTTTTGATTTTTGTTAACTATGTTGCATGTTTAATTATGCCAAAGTACTACATAATAACATAATATTCAATAAAACTATTTAAAATGCAAAAATTAAATCTAGTTTCAATTGTTTTTCTCGATTTTCTGTCATGAGAAAGCTGGATCCCGCTTTTTTTTTTTTTTTTTTTTTTTTGTCACGTACCGAATTTTAATGAAGAAAGTCCCCAAATTCGCGGATAAAAGTTGGCAAGCCTAGTTACAGTGTACCTCATCTACAAAAGCAAAAGAGTTCGAACTCAACATTCTACTCCCAATGTAGTATCCGAATACGTGCGGATACATATGCTTATGCATACATCGGAATGAATGGGGCCCCACGTTAAATATCTTCCTCGGTCCTCATGCTGGTTTCGTTTGTATAAAGACACTACTGCAACAGCTTTTATAAGGTTAAAACCGTGATACACAGTTACAGACTACCCTTTACAGCCATGAGTACATGAACTTCAAAAGCACCCTGATTATCAGCCTGAACAAGGGCCCGTTTTTAGTTCACCAAGAATGCACTTTATGGACCCAGTAAAAGATGAAAAGCTGTGTAAATCTTGCCCAGCTTGGGGATTGAATCTTATAGTCTAAGAGCCAGCGACCGCCAGACCTTCGTCATAGTATAAAAGCTGAAACTTTCTCTGCGCATACCCCCCAAAAGAGGTAGGAACAATAGGCCACTATAAAGCGGGGCCGTCGTTATTAGCAACCGGGCCTGCTTATTCGTTGCCACCGGAAAAAATGGATGAATCATTGAGGCCTAATGTTTGCATTTGCGCTGTTCGATTGTATGCGATTTGGTATCATAAACGTTATTTTATTTTATAATTAAAAAACAATTTTGTTATAGTTTTGTCATAGTGATTTAATAACAAGGTGATTTAGATGTAGGTAATGATTTTTTGAAGATTGCGCCTTTATTTATGGAAATAAATCAACAAAGAATTCGAACTTTCAGTTCTGAATGTAACGGTAAGTGCACACCTGTATAACTTATTTAGAAATTCTACAAATTTATAGGATATAAACCATGTTTTATGAATTAATATTCATGTGTTATTTATAAATTATTTTAATCTGAAATCGTTTAACTTCGGTAGTTTATTATTCTAGTAAATAAGCGTTCGTTGTAATACTAGTTAGACATTCTTATCTGTTTAATTCTTTCAGTTGAAAATGTTATTTATCATCCTAACTAATATTATAAATGCGAAAGTGAGTTTGTTTGTTTGTTTATGACGCTATCACGCCTAAACCGCTGAATCGATTAGGATGCATTTTGGTTTAGATATAGATGGGACCCTGGAGATGGTTATAGGCTACTTAGAATTTTAGATTTCTAATTACTTTATTAATTATTAATTAAAAACCGTTTTTACGTTGCCATGCTTGGCGAGTTTCGCCCGTATCATATGATCCATGTTTTGAGCTAACAAGAATGCTATTACTTCAATAAAGAAGCACGCGCATCTGAAAAACATTAAATAATACGGAAATTATGCCAGTTTTATGCCAAAAATATATCTATCTCTAATAATAAAAATGAATGTCCTCCAGACAAATCTACAGAAAGCAGATCTTTGAAAATTTGAGCATGTCTGGACGCTTGACTTCGGTAAAGTGTACCTGAGGCTCGGAAATTTTAATTACTTTTCTAACTATTAATTAAAAACCATTTTATCACCCGCACAAAATGATTTATGCTTTTGAAATAAAGCAGAAATTCTATTTGCAAAATCACATACATTTGGAAAACATAAATAAGTATAGAAATTATGTCGATTTTACGCCAAATCAAAAAGCATAAATAAAGAAAACTGTACTTACGTATTATCCCGACGATCCGCCAAGACGAGCGATTTTTTGCCGAGATAAATGCCGGGCACATGAAATTATTAATGGTTTTGAATACGTTTGGCAACTCATTTGACGAAAAAACAATTAAGTCCAGATGTGTTTCTTAAAGTTCGTAAATTTCCAAATCCTACAAATAATATAAATGTGTACGTTTATGTGTTTCGATGTTTTTGACTGAATCACACAAAAATGGTTGGAAAAATTTGTAATGAAGATAGTTTATGCCCTGGATTAACATACAGGCAACCTTTCAAGCATATAGCATAAATAATTCTTTTACAAAGACACTCAAAATAATGCTAATGCATTGCGCTCTATGGAAATTTTGTAGCTACTAAACCGATTTTAAAACTTTCTTCACTGATTGAAATTCCTAGGCCTATATGGTCCTAGGCCTATATGGTCCTAAGCCTATATGGTCCTAGGCCTATAGGGTCCTAGGCGTATATGGAGAATAACTGTGTGTGGAATTTTCTAAGGTATCCTAGCCCGTATTTTCGCGAGGTTTTTGAAAAAAACACGGAAAACTGCCAGCGGCTAGGTCGACAGGCGCGACCGAGGTTTGAACCTGGCACCTCCCACCTTCAAGTTTTGAGAGCAGAACCTCTTAGACACTAGGGGGACCCTGAGTGTTATAGGCTAACTTTTATGCATATATCAAAAATAGTTCTTTTACAGGGATACTCATAAGAATTACATTACGCTCTATGTGTATCTCTGTAAGTACTGAACCGATTCCAAAACTTTTTTCACTGATAGTAAGCTGCACTATTCTTGAGTATTATAGGCTAAAATTCATGCATGTAGCGCAAATAGTTCCTTTACAGGAACACTCAAAATAATTCTAATACATTACGCTCTATGGGTATCTCTGTAACTATAGAACCGATTCTAAAACTTTTTCGCTAATAGAAAGCTGCACTATTCCTGATTAACATAGGCTAAAATTCATGCATATAGCATAAATATTTCTTTTACAAGAACACTCAAAACAGTTCGCAAATACTGTCGTAACTGTCTCTATTCGCCAAATGCCTGAAAAAAATCTAAATTTAGTATACTCTCTTATTTTAACTGAAGTATACTACCATGCATTATACTTCATTTAAAATAAGTAAAAAGCAAATAATATTTAAATGCAGTTTCTTTAGTCGCAAACATATTTGTTATTCACACATGCTTCGATTCTCTGGGAACCTCATTCTAAAGCCGACGCGGACGAAGTCGCGAGTACCCGCTAGTTTATTATAAATGCACTAAATGTGTGATATTGGTTTCAGTGCAGAAATACTGTAAAATATACTATTAATTTATGCACATGTTTATGTAAAACTTTAATTGAAGTTAATATTTTGTATAAGCGTTCATTATGCTCAATTTCAAAGTTCCATTTAATGTTAGAGGTAATGGCTATAATAAGGTACATTAGGTAATGGCTATAATAAAAAATAATTAATTCAGGGATCGTTTATTTTTAGTTTACTACAGTGATTAGAGCAACTTGTGAAAAGGAATCCTGAAATTTTTCGAGTCCTAGAGCTGTTACTATATCTTAATTTGTATTCAAAGGCCGTGCAGAAGGGTTTTTTTTTTTTTTTTTTTTTGGCCACAACCCTAATATACAGCAATGCACGGACGAAAACATTTTTTTTCAATCACCAGTTAATAATCACTTAAAAAAAAGAGGTGGAATATTAGTGGTATTTCCTAGTATGGTTTTCTAAAATTTATTATTTTTCTTTGGAGAAAAAAAATATATGGAACTAAATCTGAAAATTATAAATCATTTTCATTTCGAATGGTAAAATTTTCGATAAATAAACTCATTTGAACTAACCAAAATAAAAACAGTTAATAAACGTGTTCGATCATACACTGTTACGTGATTCTTAATCCTTTTGATATATTTTATCTCCCCTTTAAGTTCGTACTACTATTTATGGGACACCCTTTATTGTGTAATTTATTCTAAATGTTTCTCGTTAAATTAATTTACATTATTTTTCATTTAAATACCAAGGACAAGCAGTGCACGGGTTGTACTTATAATTATAGCAAACATTCTTCTGATACCTACGCCTTACAAAAGATTAAAAATTAAATAGTATAGCAATACTTAAATTTTTTATACGTGAATTGTAAATATCAAATATTTTAAATTCTATTTCATCTCCTCGTCATATATTCTGTTAATATATTAATTGAACAATATTTAATAAATGAAAATTTAATAACTATTAGTTAAATTTATTTTAAAAGTAATAATGGTTGTAACTGCTTTGAAAATGTGAAACTTAAACATTCAGTATAAAGATATGCATAAAAATGCCTGTATCATTTGTGTATTCGTTTACTTTAATGTATACTAAAAGTCAGCTTAATTTGTTCATGTATATTAAAAATCAAGCTAAAATAATGAATCACGAGAGTTAGCACTACTTTGTTTTTCCTTCAAATTACATGTATCTATTTACTTTAATGTCCACGTGTATGTATCATAGTAAAGAAACTGTCAATGAGTTCGTACTTGAATTAGTAACACACAGTCATGACTTAAAACTACATTAAATAACGTTTCAAAGCATCGGAAAGCTTAAAAATTGCTTGATGTATACGTGAAGACGTGAGGATCCGTAGGCCTCTTTGGATGACTCATCGAAATACACGCGCAGGCCCGTTACAAATAGCGAAGGCCCCGTATAAAGTTTGGATGATCATGGCTTTGGCAGGTAACAGGTGGCAAAGGTGTATAAAATTGCAGAATATTTTCGTCATTTCATAAAGCTTAATTTTTTTATATGTTCTTCTTCGCAGTACTAGAAATCACTTTATCCCTTGCCAGACACTTTTCCATCGTGGCAAACCCCCGCCAGACAATCTCAAAGTCATGGAAAACTGTTGTGTTCGTAAACTCCCGCGTACGAAGTACGTCAAGCTGTCACAAAGTGCAAGCACATTTTATACTGCTACTTCTGAACTTTCTTACGCACGAACTTCTTGCAGCGCGCTCGTAATAGAATTACGTTTTTCAAGACTTTGAAGTTGTCTGGCGGGGGTTTGCCACGATGGAAAAGTGGTCTGGCAAGGGATAAAGTGATTTCTAGTACTGCGAAGAAGAACATATAAAAAAATTAAGCTTTATGAAATGACGAAATTTTCGGCAATTTTATACACCGTTGCCACCTGTTACCTGACAAAGCCACGATCATCCAAACTTTATAGTGGCCGATTGTTCCTACCTCTGTTGGGGGGTATGCGCAAAGAAAGTTTCAGCTTTTATACTATGACGAAGGTCTGGCGGTAGCTGGCTCTTGCTCTATTAGAGCGAGGATTCAAGTGAAACACAATTCGAACGTTTTCCGCTTCGAACAGGGGAAACTTCGAAATATATCAATGTTTCTTATTTAACTGAAACAAACCAGTCGTGTTTTGATCACGTGACAGCGCGATAGGTTTGTTCATTGGAAGCATTCTGCCAAAACGTTCAAACTGTGGACTGAAAAACATCCGATTCGAACTCGATCGCGCGCGTTTCACTTGAATCTCGTCCTAAGACCTGTGGCATGGCTGCGCAATGCGCTAACCACTGCGCCTCTAGTTTTCCTCGTAAGCTTTATAGTTTTGCTATTCTATAGTGAGTGAGCGGTATTTCGTTTTTTATAGATACTATGGAAACAGAATCTATTACATAAACTGCGAAAAGATAATGAAATGAATCTTTGATTCAATGGAATAGTCAAAGAATTTATATTGCTGCAGAAAACTCTGCTTGTTTCCTGGGTTCTTCGTTCTTAAGTCCAGTAGGCAGAGAAAGTTCTAGTAACGAGTCCACTTCTCAGGATGGAACACAAACTCTATTGCTTCTAGAACTTTGTCTAACAATCGGCTGTACAAAATTTACAAGCACAATACGACACAAATGTGCTTTTAACAGTCCACTTTGTACAGAAGCTTTCACAGATGCTGTATATCTCACAAATAAAAAACACTTTTACAGGCAAAAATTCAGCGAAAATATACTAGGGAAATGGTACACTGCCCCCCAAGACTCAGCAATGAAGAATTTACCCACAGCACTTCAAAACAAGGCTTCAAGAAGCAAGAAAACTATAGCACAATCCACAGAGCAAGCAGCGTAATTATCGGAAGCTGGATAGCACACTGAACTGCGGGTTCGGCATACCTGTATTTATAGGTTATGTAAAAGCTACAAGAAGCTTCTAGATGAATGTATTTCCCGAAGATTCCACATAAAGCGGGACTTTTGATTGCGTCATAGAAGAGAAATAGAGTAATACTAGGCTATTATGTGGCATTAGGCAGTAAAACAAACTTTAATGGCCCCATTGGGAAAATCCCTCCAAATTTTCCAAATGTCGCCGAGCTTGGCCACTTTTTGAAGAAATATCGCCAAATTTCGTGCGAAAAATAAGTCCCTAAAAGTGAGGTAAGCGAAGGCCTACGCCCGATATTTCTCGAGATTTCTAGAAAATGCTACAGAAACCAACGGAGAAATATAAACTCCAGATGTCACGTTCTAGTTAACCGATTTTCGATGCAGCAAAATGCAAAATTTAGCTATTTGACGCGTAGAATACGAATTTTAAACCCAGAACAGAGGGTTGCCTCGAAAATTCGTCACAATACTGAGTTAAAATCTTATAAATAAAAATGAAAATTCTGTTTGTTTGTTTGTTTGTTTGTTTGTTTGTGGATTTGATTCGTATACAAATCCACAAAAATGGACCTATCGGCCTGAAATTTAGCACAGATATGTAAAATAATATAGAATAAATCATGGTCCACTTTAAAAACTTTGAAAGTCCACCCGTTCCCGGAATTAAAGAGATTTTTTATGCTTCTTCACGCAAAAAATCTTTCCGTAATTGTAACCCCTGTAGTTGAAAAAAGTGTGAAATAAGCATCGTGGTTGCCATGTGTGGCGATTTTGCCGAATAAAAATGTTCGTTCGTATACAAATCCACAAAAATGGAACCTATCGGCCTGAAATTTAGCACAGATATGTAAAATAATATAGAATAAATCGTAGTCCACTTTAAAAACTTTGAAAGTCCACCCGTTCCCGGAATTTTAAGAGATTTTTTTATGCTCTTCACGCAAAAAGCTTTTCCGTAATTGTAACCCCTGTAGTGAAAAAAGTGTGAAATAAGGATCGTGGTTGCCATGTGTGGCGATTTTGCCGAATAAAATGTTTTAAATTCTCAAAGTAAAAATAAAAGAATAATAATGATTTTTTTGTTAGTTTATATTCGTAAGGTTATTTTTTTTTAAATTATAATATCGTGTGCATGGAAAATCAGAGCAGGAATGTAATGCTTTACACGCAAAACAATAAGAATTGAAGATTTCCGAGGCTAATGTGTTAAATTTTTTTAGTTTGGCGAAAAAATAAAATGGCTGAAATATGGATTTTGAGTAAGTGAGTTCTAGGCGGTTTTGCACAGTTTTCGGCTTGGCGGCAATTTATTGAGAGCTTAAGGAATAGATTTTTGAAAACAAGTGCAAAGGTTTTATTAGAATTACAGCGTTAAATTTTAATGATCCGTGAAAGAAATAATGCAGTTATTAAGGGATTTCAAGCGATCTAACTTCAGAATTCTCGCCAATTGAGTACATTGATTTAAGTTGGGGGAATTCCGCCAAATTTCAGAAAATTGAAATCTTCTAATTTAGTACATCGGAGTAACGATGAATAAAACACATTATAGTTGATAATTTTAAAAAAACATCGGCTGTATTAAGGGATTCCAATTTTCAAATAAATGCGTGGCTACTCTTTGGCGGTCGAAACCATTTCCCATATTGATTGCTGCTAAGTCAATGCTTCGAATGATTCCCTGAAAAAACTCTTGCAAAATGGCGTATGTTGGCACTTTGGCCGAGGCTTAGATTTGAAACTGGATTTTATTTGAGACTGGTATATATAATAACACTGGTTATAGATAAAAATGAATGTTGGTATGTGTTTATGAGGTTGAAAAAATCCAGCACCGTTGAGAACCGTTGCACGATGAAATTTGGTTCACCTAAGTCTTTTATGAATGCAGAAGGTTTTTTAATGCTATCCCGTTTTCCTTAACTTGCCACTTGGTGCCGCAGCACAAAGTTGAATTCTATTCCGTTTTTAGCCGTTTGCTATGCGACATATCGTCCAACCCGATTTCTATGAAATTTGGTACACACGCGATATTAGAACACGGAGAATATTTTTTCACTATCCAATTTTGCTGTAACTTGCCGCTAAATGGCGCTGCAAGGCATCAACTTCTATACCGTTCGACCTGATCGGCATAAAATTTTTTATACTTACACATTTGAGCACAAAGAATATATTCTAACTGCGTTCCTTTTGATGTTACTCACCACTAGATGATACTGCAATGCATTATTATTTTAACTCGCCACTAGATGACGCTTGCAACAGGGCCAAATTCTTGACCATGTCAAACGGTCGCTATGAAAATCAGTATACATAGCTATTTGAACAATGAGAATATTTTGGCGTTATCCATTTTGCTATAACTCGCCACTTGAACGGCGCTGTTAGCAAATCATTACTTTATTGAACCACCTAGATGGCCCTGCAGTGTATCACTTCTTGACTGTGCAAATAATCGCTATGAAAATAGGTATACATAGATATTTGAACACGGGGAAGAGTTTGGCGCTATCCATTTTCCTATAACTTGCCACTAGATGTCGCGTCAAACACATGAACTTCAGGACTGTCCAGCCGATAGTCATGAAAATTCGTATTCATCGATATCTGAATGCGAAAAATATTTTTCGCCGTATCCGTTTTGCTAAAACTCGCCACTAGATTGCGTTACGCCGCATGGCCTTCTGCACCGTACAAACGATTGCCTTGCAATTCGGTATGCATGATTATTGGACACAATATAACGCGATATCCACTTTGCTATATCTGTTTATTACAATGAATAGTAATCACCACAAATCGTAATATCAAAAAGTCCATTCATTCCCGTGCGAAGAACGGGTACTTCAGCTAGTTACTTCATAAAAATGCTTATGACAAAGCAAAGCCCATAATGATTTTATACTCTAGTGTAGAGCCGATCCCACGGGTGTGTGTGTGGGGGGGGGGGGGAGTGAGACACCCCCCCTCCCACTTAAAATATTCTGTTGGCAAAATTGCTATTCCAAACTTCCAAAACTCCTCATTCTAGTATTGAAAAGATTTTTTAATCGGCACATTTCCTAACTTTTGTTCCTTCGACGTCCTACTTCCAGTACATACAAAACCGAGTAAGAAATTCCTTTCTTATTTGCATCCGTCAAAAGAAAAAAGTGGGAATGAATAAGAGAACACTTGGCACTGGGCGGTCAGATATAGAAAAGGGGGAGTCGGAGAATCATTTCTCTGGAATTGACACCACATACGTCCCATGACACCTGTCTCGGCATTTTTTCCAAAGCAAATAGTCATCTTCACATGTCCATAGTAATCTAATTAAGGCTATATTTCGAAGAAAAAAAAACTTTGTTTTTAGTCTTGGTACACAAATTGAAATAAAATAATAGCACCATGGTCTAAAAAAATTCCAGATGGTTCTTCATAGGCTGCTTTATACACTGTAATAAGCGAAAAAGCTGTGCCTTTTGTGAAATTTTCAGAAATTTTTTTTTATCATGGATCTGAGCTGAGAGATTTTTCAAAAAATGACACGTTTTGCGAAAATTTCCTATTTTTGAGAATCTTTCTGAAAGTTTTGAAACGGATACAGGCTTATCGTTTATTTCAGTATGTAGTACAGCTTGTAAAGAGACAGTTTCAAAATTTTAAGTGCCTGGCATAATTTGTTTATTTGTACTTATGTACCAAAATCATATGATTTTTTCGAACTACACCGTTAAGAGTCTTCTGTGCACTTGTCTGTGGGAGAAATACTGAGTATGGGAAAGATAATTTTCCAGTCTCATATATTGTCCCGAGACAAACCACTTGGTATGAGGTGAAAATAGTGCAAGGAGGCAACTGGCCTGAGGCTGTCGCACCCTTTGCTCCAGCGTTGCGTGGTCTTTTCTGGGAAATAGATGTATTTTCTTTGCTTCTTAGAAATGCATTGGAAAAAGAAATTCGCTTGTACAGTAGAAAATAATGTGTCCCCTATTCCGATTAGCTTGACAGTAACCGAGCCTAAGTCAAACATATACATGGAGGAGCGTTAGCTTACCTTGGAATGTGAATCTCAGTATACCTTGATTAGAAGAAAACCATTTTTAGCTTTTAAGATATTATTAATGCATCAATTCGGCAAAAATAAATTTATAAAAAAATCTCCAGCTTTTAACAAAATGAAGTAAAAGTTGGCTGCAGTGTGCATTTAAGACTGAAGAATGAAACCAAATGTAAACAAAAACATGAAACTAGTTGTAAACAAAAGAAAACGACAAAAAGTGCAGTACACAAAATGTGATGTGTAGTTGTTTTGATAATGACTAAAAGAAGACGCAAAATAACTGTCATAATGGAGAGATAATTTCCATTCAAACTGTTGGATCTCCATCAAATCCATTCTCCAAGAAAAAGATCATCACTGATCTGGTAACTATATATTTAGATTACATTTTTACTACTTTTTATTATGATTTACTTTCATATCATTCAGAAATAATCCCAATTTTGAAATTTAATGTGATTTTAGAAGAAGGATGGGTAAGTTATAATAAAAGATAAAATGCAAGAGTATAGATCACAGGGCCGTTAAAATAGGAAGACATGGCAGAGCAAATACTGGGGGTCACGACCTTAGGAGCTACAAAATCAATATGTTTAATTTTCCATCTTCTTAAATTTCAGGAAAAATTAACTTCTCGAGCTAGAATTACTACTTTCCTTATTCTTGTTTTTTTCCCCCTTCAACCCTCACATTCTTTTTAAGCCTTTATTTTTTAACACAATCCAAAGAAGTTGAAATGTTTATACCTTCAGTTTGTCTATCTGCCCGTGCTCTAACTGCCGTAAATATGCATCCAACGAATTTTTATATGATAATGAAAAGTACCATACCATGCAGGGGCGTAGCCAGGGGGGGGGGATATCGGGATATATCCCCCCCCCCGAAATTTTTGGATTAGTGATGAAACTCCGTCTATTTATACACATATACGTTCATATCCCCCCCCGAAATATTTTCCAGGCGCATATCCCCCCCCGAAATATTTTCCTGGCTACGCGCCTGATACCATGTACTCTATTGAAAAGGAATGTATGTACGATTTATAGTTCTTTTTACAGGAGCACATAAAATAATTCCGATGCATTGCAGCGTATGGGCAGAGAGTGTTTAGATTACATTTTAGAAACGTTCATCCATTTTAAACAAAACAAAATTGGTTTTATTATTGATGTTTATGAGAGCATCTCCATCGGCATGGGTGGACGTAGCGTTGATACCTATACAGGACTAAGAAAATAACACTTATAGATTTGGCTTTAAGAGCAGTACTTAATACAATATTTTAGTTTCTTGTTGGCTATAAGCTGTTCAATTCCGTAGTTGCTAAGACGCAATGGCAGAAATTCCTCCCTCCTATGTCAATCGTTGCTTCCCGGCAGGGGTCTTTGAATGCCCTGGCATGGCCCAGCCATGCGGTTGTGCAAAGCTGTGGCCAGAGCAGAAACATTCTAAGACTTATGGCGGGAAGCAACGATGGACATAGGAGGGAGGAATCTCTGCCGTCGAGTACTTAGCAACGTCGGGAGCGGACAGTTAATTGTTCCTCATGCAATAGCATTCCTGCATCTAGTGAAGAAAATCCAGTGCATTTATGTGGTATCACAAAATCATAATTACTTATCTTAAGTCACAAAACACTCCAAAAAAGTTTTCACGCATTGAATTTCGCCATCTATTCTATGTATCATTTTTTAAAAATATAATTAGACAAGACACATTTATGGCTTTTAAAAGGAAAAGTTTGCTTTTTATAACAATTTATGTTTGAAATTTCAATCATACATAAGGTCGTGATATTAAAAATGGAATTTGTAAAAGAGCTCAGAAATAGAAGAATTCTTTTTACATAAAATGAATAAAACTTCAATGTTCCTTTATGTTCACGAGTTTTTTCTTAAATGTTCGAAATTTTACAAAATATCTGCTTTTTAGACTAAAAAAATAGTAGTAAAATTTTGGGACTTTGAACTCACAAAATGTTACAATTAAACCATTTGCATCTAATTCTGAAATTTTCAGGAATCCTTCACAAATGAGTAATTAATATAAGCGCAAATCTTTATTATTGGACCAAAATACCATGATGCTGCATATTGAATGAATAGACCCAGAGAGCGGTAATCTTTTAGAACTGATGGGAAAATAAATGTGTCGATTATTAAAGCTTCAAAATGTTAGAAAACCAGGAGATTTTAATGTAAAATCAGGAGACCAGAAAAAACCATCAAAATCAAGTTGTCTCCAGAAAAATCCAGTAGAGTTGGCGGGCATGCAATAGTATATACGCAAATAAGACAGTGTTGGAAAGTGTTTTACAATTAGTGCGCTTGGTATGGTTTCCTTTTCTTTTTGTTTTAAAGTTAATGTAAAGACTCCATTCAGGGTGCCCCCAAATTCATTTCCGCCAACCCAAACTACGGCACTGATAGTTTTGTAGCATACGGATAGGCAAATATTTTCATCATTTCGGAGGGAGTACTTTATGAGTAAATTAAAAGTTATGAATATTTTAGGAAAATTTAATTACTTGTAACAGAGTCAAGGATGTTACCATCCCTCCCAACAAAAATGTGGATTTTGTTAACAAAGTGATAATAATCGAGTCTTATTGTGGAAAATTCCGCCTGTTTCGTACTCCCCCTTCAATTTATATGCTTTAGTAATGTGCTACTTTTGTAATATGCTTTATTAATCTAAAAACCAAAGTCGAACGTTTGCGGCTCCCTCTGTACAACTTCCAGAGGTATTTATGCTATTTCTATGTTATGGACATGTTCTGTTCCCCGGAAAACTGTCCAATATAGAAAGGTGTCCAACTTGGGAACAGTGAATCGGCAAATCTATTTTTTCTCAGTCGGCAATTTACCTCTCTTCAGCTCCCAAGATTTTCTTCTGGGATCGGCCCCGCTCTAGTGTGTGACATCTCAGATACAATATTTTGCACAGAAAAAAAAAAAAAAAATCCTTCCCCATTCTGAAATTCAGTGGAAATTCTCGAGCAAAACTTTCTGGTGCTTCTCAGCATACAGCAATAAAGAATTGACAAACAGCTGTGCAATTTTAATTTACTTATAAAACTAATATTTTAATGATTATCATTTACTTAACATTTAAAACATGTTAAAATGTTTCAGGATCGTTATTTGTAACTTTCAGTGTCGTACTAATAGACAATAATTTGAAAAACATATTTTTGTTAAAAATCTCCTATTTCTCTTCTCCCTCCTCTACCACTATAAGTTTAATATGCTTTTCGCAAAATAATTTTTTTAACTCGAAATTTAGTGACTCTACATATACCATGTATTATACTTCATATAAAATAATTAATATTTAAATACAGTCATTTTTGTCTATAGCGCAAGTCAGTGGTGTAGCCAAGGGGGACGGGGATAGGGGGATTACAACCCCCATCAGGAATTTTTTGCCACACAAAATCTATATTCTTCACTCCCTTATCACACATACGTATATATATATGTGGGTTGCAGTAGTCGTAACACTTCCCCCCCTCTTATGAAGAATTTCTGACTACGCCACTGGCGCAAAAGTGTCATCAAATTATTTCTGTTTTGTTATTCGCACATACTTAATTTTTCTTTGGACTTAATTCTCAAGCCGACGCGAACGAAATCTCGGGTAGAAGCTAGTCATATCATAAAAATAAAACTGCACATTGGAAAAATAATAAGCTAAATGTACGGCGAAATCTTTTAAACAAATAGGATTTTTTTTTTCTTTTAACTGAATGAGTTTATAGTTTATGTATTAAAATAATGTTTTAAAATTATATGGTGGCTCGTTGCTAAGGGAAACAAAATTCAACAAACAGGAACGCATCAGTCATTCATTTTGTTCTGTAAATCCAAATCCAATTCTTTGCTTACGTAATATAAAACGTCGTTTAACTGAACAATGAATTTTAATAGGATCGGTTTTAGCATTTTTCACGCCCCGGACAACAATGTAAAATACCGACCCTTTTCTGTTTGTTAAAAATAGTACTTCCCATATTCGACTGAAAATGCTGCCCTGACGGTACGAATTGTAAACTTTTAGAGAAGGAAAATTATATATTAATTTCGATTTATTCGGTATTTAATAAATAAATATTTTTCTTACACTCTCGACCAAAATGCTTCTTCGGAATACTGGCGCACACAGAAATTTTCCTGGGTGGGGGGCGGCAAACTTCCAACTAGCAATAATATCACATCTGATTTTACTTAGTGATGCAATTTTGTTTGCATCACAAGGCGCTTTTTAGGAGGGGGAGGGACAAGTGTGTCCTACCTTGTTTCGCTTATAGGCGCCCGTGTTCTGCGCAATAGCCTAATATTGCTCTATTACGTAATCAAAATTCGCGGTTTACTAGGATCTTTGGAGAAACAGTTTCTCTCTATTCTAAAAAAAAAGTAAAGGCCGCTGTCGCCGCCGCTGGCGCTGTCAAAGCTTGTGGACCTATCTCCTCCTAAACCGTAGGGATTTGAGTTTCGACTAAGGTGCCCACAGATTCGAAAAATTCCGAGGAACCTGCTAAGCTGATTTAAATTTCGAAAATCGAATTATTTTAGAAGATATTAATAAAAACTGAAAAAATAAACCGAATGGTTGCATAAAATTTGGCATAAAATCATTCATTCCTTTGCAACAAAGCGTTTCCAAGTATCTAGAATCGTGTGAAATTTACAAACATGAGTTAGAATTACGCCCATTTTACGCCAAAATAAAAACTCTATGAAATAAGTAACTCAAAATGTGTTACACAAAGTTGACAGTTTTCAAATAGTAAGTTCGCTTAGACAACAGGAGTTTAGAATTAGCGATTATTCGTTTTTCCAAAACAGAATAACTAATATCTTGAAAATGAAAAATAATTAAAATGCAGATTATTTTAATGCCGGTTCTCGTTCAGCTGGATTATTGGCTACCAGTAGAAATATTTGGCGGCGTTAACTATGCCATTATAGCAGTTATAGTACACTTTGGATATTTGCTAGCGCGACGAGATGGCATAATTCGTGGTGTTAAGTACGCCAATCTGCAAACGATTATGTAAATGAAAATATGGATAACGGTTTTCCGGTAACCTTAAATGAACAGTAAATATAGGTTGCGAGCATGTGTAAATCGCCAAATAATGAAAAGTCGCCATGGGTGGCAGGCTATTCTGTCTGTTCCGTAGCTTTTATTAACGTTACATGTACGCAAGTCGCCAAATAATGAAAAATCGACATGGGTGGCAAATTCGCAAGGTGTCCAATAGGTTTTACATCATTCAAAATACAGCTGAAACATATGTTCTGATCTTATTACGCTTTAGCTCCTAATTAATATAACTTTTGAATGGCAACATTAAATATCATTGTGTTTCTGAGGAGTGCAAATAATTTTTCCAGCGATTATAAGCGGAGTCCTCACTCCAGGTGGAGTATAGCTCAGGACCCGTACAACACGGATTCCCATAACAAAATATCTTCCGTGTCATGAGGGGTAGGGGGTCTACTGCAGTGTGAAGTTTAAATTTTTATGTACCAATGAAGATGCAAGAACCAAGCTATGTGTAGCTTAGCTCAGTAACATTCTATCTGATACAATCTTCGGGTTTTGTCTGTTGAAATTATGTCTTTTTTACGAATAAGCCCGATTAGGGCCGAATGCCTCATATGAAAAGCGAGCGTAGCGAGTCTGGGGGCCTTGGCCCCTAGTCTTCCAGAAATTTCTAATAGCTTCTGCGTCATCTGTAAAAAGAAGCGGGCTGCCCCGGCACAGTCAGTCTTGCTTCTGTTTGTTCAGAGGGCAGATGTCAGCGAGAGATTAAGGCTTTGTGTTGACACTATAGAAGCGACATCTTCACTTGTTTTAAAAGCCTTGTTTTAAAGTGCTCTGTGTAAATTCTTCATTGCTTAATCTTGACCCAGACAGCACATAAGCTTAAATCAAGCGTAACAATTCTTTGAATTTGACGTATTAATACAAGCTTGACAGTTCAATTCATTTTAAGCTTGGAGATTTAAAAAAAAAAAAAAATGAGTCAGCAAATATTTCCCCGCCGAATTTAAGTCATCGGAACTGTCAAGCTTGAATACAACTTGATGACTGCTTGATTTGGAAAGCCACATCCACAAAACAAATAATTTATCATCAGTCATAAATGTACTTGACCATAGAATTTAAAAAAAAAAAGAGTCTATATTTCCAAATCTTGAAATTCTTCAAAATAAAATACAAATATACTACAAAATTGATTTCAAAATCAGTCGATTGTCTCGATTTTGGCTAATATTGCCCAACATGGGTGTTGCGATATTGAAAGTTTTAAAACGTGTACTGCTTTCACAGCACACGTTTTAAAAGCACAAGTTTATATTAGGCTTATTTCCCTATTAGTGGAGTCTATAAATCACGCATAACATTATTTTAATTTTGATTCATCCCATGAAAAAATAAAAATAAAAGATGCACATCGGCATCGGACAAAACTGATCAATCTCGCCAAAAAACGGCGTGACAACCATAACAGTCACTTCAAACTTTAGGCATCTCACCTCGAGTCAGATTGGCATGGTGGCAGGACGCTGGCTTCCCACACCTTAGGTCCCGAGATCGATCGCGGACGCTAGACAGAAACATATTAAAATAACTTGAGGTTTCAGCGTAGAAGGGAAAAAGAGTGGAACAATAAAATATATGGGGCGAGTTCGCTAACCAGGCGCCCCATGTATATTTAGAAAAAAATTCTTTAGAGTCTTGTAAGTTTGAATTAAGCTTGCTATGTAAAGCTTAATGCAAGTTGGGCAAGTGTAAACTTGAACACTTGATTCAAGCTTGCATTAAGCTTACACGCTTGAAATTTTCAAGCTTAATGACTTAATAAATCAAGTTTACTGCAACTTTGATGCAAATTTGCTCTGCTGTCTGGGGAGGGACTGTTTACGATTAGGGATGGTCGCGAGACTAGAAACACGGCTGTCTCGTCTCGTCTCGCAAACACTTTGTCTCGTCTCACGTCTTTGTCTCGTTTCACAGAAATTGCCTGTCTCGTCTCGCGTGAGTCTCGCAAAATTAAAGACTGCGATTTTGTTACCATATTTATAGTAACATTAATACTATTTTATTGAAAATTAATATTAATAATAACAATTAGTTATATACATATTACCATATTAGTACATACAGGGTGTCCAGTGCTAACGGTGCCCAACGGCTATTTCCTAAACCGTTAGTCAGAGACTCATAGTTCCAATTGCAAAAATACTCTAAATTGTATAATCTATTATATCAGAAACAATTGAATTCAATCAATCAGTTTCTACAAAAATCCCCAAATTTAAATTTTTATACGGTCCCCCGGTCCTATCAGTTATATTTAGAAATATAATTTATATAATTATACTTATGTAATTTCACGCACAATAAAAAAAATAAAAAATCGTCCTTCTACGACTAAAATTCCCCGAGTTACAGCTACTTAAAGTTAGAGCACTTTCGAGATGCGAAATAGGGGATGTATACAAATTGAATTTGAGAAAAATTAATGTACATGAAGTAAATAAAAAAATTTGTAAAAAACACACATAAGATGTTATAGGTAAGTAGATACGCACGTTTCGACCAAAAATTGTTTTGGTCTTCCAAACCAATTTTTGGTCGAAACGTACGTATCTACTTATACCTATAACATCTAATGTGTGTGTTTTACAAAGTATTTTATTTACTTTATCGTTTAACACCAGTATTTTGAGTGTTTTTTCCATTAATGTACATGGTTTTGAGCCTTGTAATATTTATTAGCAATTTCATCAACCAATTTGCGATCGTAGATTGCAAATAAGATTAATGTTTAACTATGTGTATCCAATAAATTAACATAAAAAAAACCTTATAATGAAAATAGAATTTGTTAAATGAACTGGTGTTAAATAGCTTAAAATACTAAAACAAGAGAATAAAACACTTCATTAAACATGTAATTAGAAAATGAAACATTTTAAAGTACGAATAAATGCATTTCAGAAGCTTAAAATAATATTACAAACCCTGTTAGCGTATCATTTGCTCAAAATATAGTTTGCTTCGGCTGCAATGCAAATATGCACCCGTGTAGAAAACTCTTCCTGTACTTTGCGTAGCATACTCAGTGTTCGGTACCTACTCTCGGTCGCGGTACCTATTCATGCTACATATATATATATATATATACGACTTAGTAAGTCTGATCCCGAGAGCCTAAATAAAACCCTTTGCCTTAAAAATTAGTAAGTTTTGCTTCTTAAAGTCTAAATTAGTAAGTCTTGCTGCGTAAAATGTACTATCTATGGTTGATGGGAGCTTCATTTGCTTTTGAAACTACATAAAGCTTTAAATTTTGTTAAAAATGATGCAGAACTCAGGATATGTTGTGCAAATAAAATTAGAATCTAACTAAGCGGTCCCAATGTGCGGAATAGTGAATTCATAAAAGTTTCAATTGGGGGCAGGATAATTACAGTGGAGCCTGCTTATACCCCCCTCTCGTTTTAGTGTATGAGATATGGGTTTCATATTTAATCGGGAACCCGGGTTTAATCTGTTTATTCACACCATCAAAAATATGAGACAACAGAAAAGACTTGACCAGGGTTGTTTCTCAACATGGATCTTTGAATGCTCCGCTGAGACCCAGCGATGTATTAGCGAAATCGCTCCAATAGATCATTAATTTACGTTCGCATGGCTTGGCTTGTGGTGAAAAAAGCATTTTTAATAACTGATGGAACATTTTATTGATAAATATTAATGTATTTAATAGAAAAATATGAAATGTAGCCAATATTATAAGTAACAAAAGATCTCAATTATTAAGCACACAATTAGAGCATGAAATATCAAGGTAAGCATACTTGCATCAACTATTTAAAAAAATGTAATAACTATAGAAAGAAATTCTAAATAAGTTTGAAACTTTTTCCATGAAAAAATAATGATAGCATACTTGAATAATTTATTCATAATTCTAGATTATGCGTAAATATGAATTAGACATTGAAACTCACTTGCAATTCAAACCTTTTTTTTAAGATATCTAAATATTTACAAAAAAAAAAAAAAGAAAAAAGAAAGAAAACACAACAATTATCAGAACTATGAAACCGAATATCTATGCTGACATCAGTAATCAGTTGGGGGGGGGGCTAATTAAAAGAATAATCTAAAAAAAAAGTTCTCTAACAAGATGATTGAATTCGATTGGTTTTTATTTACAAGCAACGATTACTATGCTCAAATTAATAAATGAATGGTTTCTTTAAAAAAATCATTCTGTAATTAGTGCATATAAATTTATACATGGAGGGTTTTTTCCATAAAACTAATACTAGGTAGACATGTTACAATATATATACATTGGAACCCACTTATATAATCGACAACACACACACACACGTGTGTGAGTGTGTGTGTTATAAAAACTTTTCCCAGATTTGATCAAACATTTTAAGTGGAAAACGTCATAAACGGAAAAGCACTAAGCATAAATGATAAAAAATATAAACATATTTCTTTTATAAAGGATAATTGAAGGATTATATTATAGTTTTATCGTTTCTTAAAATGAAATTTCAAAAGTTACGAACAGGAGTGTCATCCCTGGATCGTGTGCCTTATAATAGCCATCCCTGACTTAGTGTACATATGAGCGTATTATACAAATAAGTTACAAACATTAAAATAAAAATAATTTTTAAATGTTGCTTGCTCAAACATATGTAAGTAATTTTAAAATTCAATTTAGGAAATCTTAAAAAAAGCTTTGCACTGCGAAACTCACCAGCGGTCAAAAATGGATTAAAATGCCTGTGATAGAAAAAGGGGATCCAAAGTTAGTGCCCTTGGGCCCCATCTAAATATGTCAAGGCTTTGGACTTTCCGTACCGCCTTTCCTCTGTTTACTTATTTTTTCTGTCTTCTACTGTTCTCTTTCTTTTTTCCAGTTTCTTTCTTTATGCTCTCCTTCATATGTTTTGTATATCTCTCGTGCTGTCCTAATTTTAAATGTTACGTGTTTGTGTGTATTGTAGAGTGCTGATATATCAGGAACGATAACAAAGAAGATGCAAGTTAAACGGTAGATGCTCGAGGCCCTCCTTCTGAGGATGGCATACCTCCTCAAATACAGTGCTGCAATTCGGATTGAAAAGTAATCCGTATCCCAAATTTATGCGAGACGAGAAATTATCGCGAGAAATCTCGCGCGAGACAAGACTCTGTCTCGCATGCGAGACGAGAACGCGAGACAATGCGAGATTTCTCGCGTCTCGTGTCCATCCTCGATTTCCCTCGTAAGTTTCCACTGAAGTTTTGCCTGTGGAAGTGTTCTATTTTGTGGGATAAATACAGCATTTGTGAAGCATAATGCTGTATTTCTCACAAATTTTTTTTGTGGGAGAAATACCATTTAAGCTTTTGTGGGAGCCATACCCTTTTGTGGGAGAAAAGACCATTTAAGCTTTTGTACTAAGCGGACTGACCAGACAAGTGGACTCTTTACTAGAACTTTCTACACCAACTGGACTTTAGAACGACGAACCCAGGAAATAGCTTAGTTTTCTGCAACAATAGTAAAAATTTGCATTTTACTATTGTAAGCATAGAATTGTTTGTGTTGCTAATAAATCCTTTAATAGATCATGTCTTAGTGATCATTTTTCAAGGAATCACATAAAAAAAAAATCTGGAGTGACTCCACTCGACTTTCCGAACACTTACGATTAAGATCATTACCAAGCATTTAAATAAATTTTAATCGATGAATAATTCAAATATATATACCAAATTTAAGCTCAATGGAATGTACCGTTTAAACGCTAGTGCACTTTCAAGAATTTCTCCCCATAGGCCATAATGTAAAAGAAATCTTTTTCGTAGCCCTGTAGAAAAACTAAAAGTCCTATACACACCAAAATCAATACCGGTCTTACGATGGTGGTTTATAACATGTATACCCAATTTGAGCTCAATGGAATGTACCGTTTAAACGCGAGCGCACTTTCTAGAATTTCCCCCCATAGGCCATAATGTAAAAGAAATCTTTGTCATAGCCCTGTAGAAAAACTATAAGACCTATATACACCAAAATCAATACAGGTTTTGCGACGGTGGTTTATAACATATATACACTTTTTGAGCTCAATCGGAAGTACCGTTTAAACGCTAGCGCATTTTCAAGAATTTCTCCCTATAGGCCATAATGTAAAAGAAATCTTTGTCGTAGCCCTGTAGAAAAACTATAAGTCCTATACACACCAAAATCAATACCGGTCTTGCGACGGTGGTTTATAACATATATACCCAATTTGAGCTCAATCGCATGCCCCGTTCAGGAGCTATCGTGTTCACTCACATACACACACACACAAACACACACACACACACATTCATACATACATCTCGTAAAAATAGCATAAATGAATTCAGAAGACCCCAAAACGTGTAAATACACCAAAATCTCGAATTCGAATTTTTTCATGATTACAATACTTTCCTTACATGGTACATGTTCGGAAAGTAAAAATGTCGTTTTCTACCAAATCGGCAATATATTGTCAAAGAATTAAAAGCCTTGGCAATCATTTCACATAAAAACGTACAGTATTTTTACAAAATCTATTCGATATTTCATGGGCATTCAAAGTTTACTGATGCCAAGTTGAGTTAAAATCTTATACGATACAAAACTTCATTCATTCATTGCTGCCGTTTTCACGTGATGCGAGTATAAAAGTTTGCACAATTTTCTCACAATATCATAATCTAGAAAAATCTCAAAGCCTTATAATTCAAATTGAGCAACAACCTAACATATGTTACGCAATTACACTTAATTCATGTCGTTTTCACATGATGATCAAACAAAAATTTACACAATTTTCGCAAATCTCAAAAGTCTTGAAAAAAAAATTAAAAAGATGATTCAGCGTGTCTTTTTAGTATGACATAACCGTCTGTCAGATAAAATAATAATAATAACAATAAATTGGAAATCTTATAATTTGTTAGTAATACCGGTGAAAAATATTTCCGAAAAACTTATATTAAACAACTACTCATCTTAGCTGAACCTAAGAATCGACCCTAAAATTTGCATCTGACATCTCATATCAAAGAATTGTTCTGTTTACAGAGAACTTTTAAAATTTGGTTTCTATTTTGAACTCGAATAGCTCATTGAATTTTAATTCGTCTTTAATCTATAATCGTTCTGTTTTGCACTAGAGCACTTTTCAGAATTCGAACTTTTTTGAACTCGAATTGATCTACTTACTAGAAGTGTATCGGATCACTAAAAATTTAGATAGGAGTATTTGGATATGAGACGGATAATTTATTTCTTAGATTCTAGCCAACGTTCGGATAGGGAATTTTGTATTTAGATCCGTAGACGCCTCCTTAAATAAATGGGATTCGTATATTCTGAAAACTTTTAAATATTCTTCCCCCCCCCCCCTCTACCCACTTTGAACAAAATTTTGTTTTAAGTAGTCTGATGTATTCGAACATATGTGATATCGGTGAAACAGATGATCTTTGTGAAACATCATGGATAAGTGCTCTGTCGACTAAGAGCATTTGAACGAATTGAGAGAAATGTTATAGATTAAAATTAATTTGCACATAGGTAAATTTGAGCCATTTTCACTATTCATATGGTGATCTCTCACTTATGAGCGGGCGCAGGTAACAGAGGGAAAAACACGCATAAATGATAGAGACACGTAAACAAAGAAACTGCGAAAAGAAGCTTTAAAGCGAAATATCAGTACATTAGCTACACATATGCGTAATTAACACTATGCGTACAGTAAATAATGTAAATAAGACAAATTTCTTCAAATGTCTACAGGGAGAAATTTAGGTTAATAATTTAAGAGCATAGAAATTTGGGAACTTCAACAGCCCTTAGAAACCAAAGCTAAGATTCCAAATCACTGAGGCCGATCCTGAATTTGAATTGGATTTGGATTCAGAAAAAATAGTTTCTACATAGAATACGCATTGTATTATTTTAGTTCGTATAGAAAAATCTTATTTAATATGTAAATAGCCCATAGGGAAATTGGTTAATTTGGAGTCCTTTTTATATGGAATTTTGAAGTTAGACAATTTGTTACATAGTGTTCTGAATGATTATTGTAGATGCATAATGAGGAGGAAGCTCTTGCTATTTTTCCCTAGTAATCCAAAGGTAGATCTGTAATAAATAAATAAATTTTGATGTTTTAGGTTTAAATCTTTTGAAATTTTAGGAAAATAATTAGAAGTAAACGTCCTGTTTGACCCACAGCCCATAGGGATGGGCGCGAGAAATCTCGCATTGTCTCGCATTCTCATCTCGCATGCGAGACTGAGTCTCGCGCGAGATTTCTCGCTAGAATTTCTCGTCTCGCATAAATTTAGGTATGAATTACTTTTTAATCAGAATTGCAGTGCTGTATTTGAGGAAGTATGCCATCCTGAGAAGGGAGGGTACACTTTGCCTGAAGCTTCTACCGTTTAACTTTCGTCTCCTTTGTTATCGGTGATGGTATACTATCAGCACTCTACAATACACAAAAACACGTAACATTTAAAATTAGGACAGCACGAGGGATATACAAAACATACAAAGAAGAGGATAAAGAAAGAAACTGGAAAAAATAATACGTAAACAGAGGAAAGGCGGTACGGTAAGTTCAAAATCAGACCATATTTAGATGAGGCCAGTTTTGCTACCACAAGCATTTTAACCCATTTTTGACCGCTGTAGAGTTTCGCAATGCAAAGCTTCTTTTAGGAAATCTTAATTTTAAAATTACTTGCATATGTTTGAGCAAGCTGCATTTAAAAATTATTTCAATTTTAATATTTGTAACCCATTTGTATCATTAGCTCATATGGACGCTAAGTCAGGGATGCCTATTATATGACACACGTGTCCAGAGATAGCTGTTAAATGACACTCCTTTTCGTACTTTTGAAATTTCATTTTAAGAAACGATAAAATTATAATATAAAACTTCACTTATCCTTTATGAAAGAAATATGTTTATATTTTTTATCATTTATGCTTAGTGCTTTTCCGTTTAAGACATTTTCCACTTAAAATGTTTGATCAAATCTGGGAAAAGTTGTTATAACACACACGTGTTGTATTGTCGGTTGTATAAGTGGGTTCCACATGTATTGTTATATGTCTATTTATATAATAATTTTATGGAATAAAACCCCTCCATGTATAAATTTGTATATAATAATTACAGAATGATTTGTTTTTAAAGGAACCATTCATTTATTACTTTTTTTAGATTATTCTTTTGATTACTCCCCCCCCCCCCAACTGATAACTGATGTCAACATAGATATTAGGTTTCATAGTTCTGATACTTGTTGATTTTTGTAAATATTTAGGTAGCTTAAAAATGAGGTTTGAATTGCAAGTGAGTTTTAATGACTAATTCATATTTACGCATAATCCAGAATTATAAATTGTTCAAGTATGCTATCATTATTTTTTCATGGAAAAAATTTCAAACTTACTTAGAATGCCTGGCTATAATTATTACATTTTTAAAAATAGTCATGCAAGTATGCTTACTTTGATATTTTATGCTCTAATTGTGTACTTAATAATTGTGATTTTTTGTTTACTTATAGTATTGGCTACATTTCATGGAAATGGAGGAATACGTATGTAATTAAATCTTAAGGATATTCAATATTTTTCTCTTAAATAAATTAATATTTATAAACAAAATGTTTCATCAGTTACTAAAAATGCTTCTTTCACCCTAAGCCAAGCCAAGCGAACGTAAATGAATGATCTACTGGAGCGATTTCGCTAATACAACCCTGGGTCTCAGCGGAGCATTCAAAGATCCATGTTGAGAAGCAACCCTGGTCACAAGCCTTCTCTGTTCTCTCTTCTTTTTGATGGTGTGAATGAACAGGTTAAATCCAGGCTCCCGATTAAATATGAAACCAATATGACCTACACTAAAATGAGAGGTGGGATAAGCAGGCTTTACTATAATTATCCCGTCCCCAATTGAAACTTTTATGAATTCACTATTCCGCATGTTGGGGGGCGCTTAATTAGATTAAAATTTTATTTGCGCAACATGTTCTGAGTTCTGCATCATTTCTAACAAAATTCAAAGCTTTATATAATTTCAAAAACAAATGAAATTCCCATCAACCATACACATTACATTTACGCAGTTCCGGAAATAAATAAACAAAACCAAATATTTTTTTGGTGTCATGTCACATTATATATACGGATTAAATCTGAATTTTTATCACTTGAAGTGCACATATGAGTTAAAATGGTAACTAATATATGTACTAATATGGTAATATGTAACTAATTGTTATTATTAATATTTATTTTCAATAAAATAGCATTAATATAACTAAAAATATGGTAAGAAAATCGCAATCCTTAATTTTGAGAGATTCGCGAGACGTCGTGCGTCTCTTGCGAGACGAGACAGAGGTTTACCACTGCGAGACGAGACGAGACAGCCCTGTTCCTCGTCTCGCGTCCATCCCTAATAACCCATCTCCTCTACCATTTGCGAAGTAAATTATCCAAGAGAAGTCTTTTTATAAATGTGTAGAGCTGTGGCCAAGATTTCATTTCTGGTGGGGGGGGGGGCTGTGTATCAAATTGTAAGCTAAGTAATGGGCCAGGTTTCGGGGAAAGGGATTCAGCGCTTTCATCCCACCCTCTGGATATGCGGTTAGTGTGAGGAAAAGACATCAATGATAAGTCTGTATCTATATCCACGTCAAGTACCGCAAGTTTTGCGAGCGTGTCTACGCATTCATTTACAAGAGAGTCTGCGTCTGGGATTGTTCGTGTTGCCAGGTGTAAAGTTCCTTTTGAAATTTTATTTTGTAACTGAGTGGGTGAAAAAGTTTGGGAATCTATTGTTATTGGTGTATTGATCCTTGAAATTAAAGCGAATTTCGATTCCTTTTCTAGTGTTAAATTTAGTGAGCTAATTCCTGCTAGTACCTGAAAAGCCGCTGTGGACGTTTTCCTAGCTGTATGCCTTTGATACTAGTAAAGGAGATGGTCTTTGCAGTGATGAAATGAATTTATCTTTTAAAGTTTGTCGCAGCCCGGGAAACAGACAGGGTCTCACGTAGGCCAAGATCCTTTCGGCTGTAGTCAGGGGCGTAGCCAGAAATTTTTCATGGGGGGGGGTTACGACTACTACAACTCATATATGTATGCGTGTGTGTGATAATGTAGTGAAGAATATGCATTTTGTATGGCAAAATATTTCTCATGGGGGGGTTATGACCCCCCTAACCCCCCGTGGCTACGCCCCTGGCTGTAGTAGTCTAAAACCAGATTTTTTAAGTCTTGATTTTCCGTTCCCGTAAGAACACGGAAAGTGAAGCAGCATCCAGCTTGGCCAGTGCTTGGGAGGATGAACTCCTCTCGCGGCTGGGCTGCTGTGGGACCGTGTACGCTAATGAGAGATGGTGCACGTAAAATCCGTCGTGGCTCCAATGTCCTCCATTTTTAACGCTACATTTGGGGTGCCGACTTCAGATGGTTGGGCCCTCATCTGGAATTGGTTCAAAATCAGGGGGATCCTGAGCTAAGTCGGACTTCCTCCCACTGGGGCTCATTAAAATGGAACCCGCCCCTTCCGCCCATCGCCATCCTACATGGGGGAATCTGGCACCGCTCCACAGATGCCAGAGGGCATTAGCAGCAACAACAACGTTTCTGTAATTAACTCGTGCCGTGTAGGTGGTGAATCACTCTGTACAATTTCTCGTAATAACACTAAGGAAATGACTATTGCAAGAAACGATTACATTTAACTGAAATGAATAAGAAATGATTGGAAGCCAGGCACAGTAAGGTAAACGAGTAAAGATAATTAACCTTGTAAGAGGAGACTCCGAAAAACAGCGCAAGTGTACAAAATCGTTTGCACGATATAATATTTTAAAATAACTAAACATACAACTCTTATATTATCCTATAATTTGAAAGCAAGTTTTAAATATTTAAAAACTAAGAAAAGCATTTTTTAATTAACAGAGTGCATTTCCCTTTTTCTAAATTATAGCCATTTTCACCACAGCCAATCATTATTCTCGTTCTCATTCTTTTATCCTACCGTTTTTCCTTGAGTGGATATTCATCTTTCCGCAAATGAGGAGGAATGAAACGTCTAGGTTAATAAATAAATAAATGGAACTCCACATTCAGAAACCGCAAAGGCTTTCTTTTCAAGGCCGGCAATAATAGTAATAATAAAAATGGACGGTTTATTCCCGCCAATGTTGGAATCTTCTAATTTTTTTTAAAAAATAAAAAAATAGACTGGGGGCAGTGAACGAAAGCACGTGGTACGACTTCGGCGGCAGCTATAAAAAGGGCGGCAGCTTGGTTGAAGGCATCATATTTGTTCTTGGACTTTCACTGACTGATGCTGATGCTCGTTTTATCTATAATGGGGAGTCACCTTACATTACATGCCTTGTTATTGGTGCACAAGGCGGTCTGTGTTCCTTGGGCCAAGGGCCAGATGATTCAGACGGGGATGGGTGTGTAACATTGAGACTTCAATATCTGTATGGACCGTTAGACGGTGAACATTTTTTCCTGGGAGCTTTTCTGCCTCCTGAGCACCTAAAATAGCACATCAAGTCTTCTGGAACTCACCTTTTCAATATCATATACGAACACTTGAGCAAAGCACTGACTGATTCAGAACCTGTGCAAAATGCCGGGATGATAACTTGGAAAAATCCAAGAGTGGTTTCCAATTCTCATCCCGATATTTTGGTCGCTATTAAAAAGCAGAACCCCTCACTATCACACTGGTCAAGGTGTCGGGCTGGCAACCGAAGTGTTGCGAGTTCGACTCCTGGCTTGGCAATGAAGACCCCTCCCCGCGTACGTGCTGTGTGCACGTCCGTGGGAGTCTCACGCCAATAGTGGTGAGACTCCCGCGAGACGAGAAACAGGGCTGTCTCGTCTCGTCTCGCATTGCTAAACCTCTGTCTCGTCTCGTCTCGCAAACACTTTGTCGCGTCTCGCAGAGAAATTGCCTGTCTCGTCTCGCGCGAGACGTCTCGCAAAATTAAGGACATCGATTTTGTTACCTTATTTTTAGTAACATTAATACTATTTTTATTGAAAATTAATATTAATAATAACAATTAGTTACATATTACCATATTAGTACGTATATTAGTAACCATGTTAACTCATATGTGCATTTGAAGTGATAAAAATTGAGATTTAATCCGTGTGTATAATGTTACATGGCACCGAAAAAATATTTGTTTTTGTTTATTTATTTCCGGAACTGCGTAAATGAAACTGCCATGTGTGGTTGATGGCAGTTTCATTTGCTTTTGAAATTATATAAAGTTTTGATTTTTGTTAGAAATGATGCAGAACTCGGGAAATGCGCAAATAAAATTTTAATCTAATTAAGCGGCCCCAATGTGCGGAATAGTGAAATCATAAAAGTTTCAATTGGGACGGGATAATTATAGTGAAGCCTGCTTATCCCCCCTCTCGTTTTAGTATATGAGATATGGGTTTCATTTTTAATCGGGAACCTGGGTTTAACCTGTTCATTGACACTAGGAAAAAGAAGAGACAACAGAGAAGACTTGTGACCAGGGTTGTTTCTCAACATGGAACGTTGAATGTTCCGTTGAGTCCAGCGTTGTATTTGCGCAATCGCTCCAGTAGATCATTCATTTGCGTTCGCATAGCTTGGCTTATGATGGTGAATGAAGCATTCTGAATAACTGATGAAACATTGTATTTATAAATATTTATTTATTTGAGAAAAATAGGAAATATCATTAAGATTTAATTAAAGATAAAAACCATAAAGATACGTATATTAATCAATTTTGATGAAATGTAGAGTCAATATTACAAGTAAACAAAAAATCACTATTATTAAGTACACAATTAGAGCATAAAATATTAAAGTAAGCATACTTGAATCAGTTATTTTAAAAAATGTAATAATTATAGCCAGACAGTCTAAATAAGTTTGAATTTTTTTTCCATAAAAAAATAGTATATTTGATACTTGAGCATACTTGAATAATTTATTCATAATTCTGGATTACACGTAAATGTGAATTAGACATTAAAACTCACTTGCAATTCAAACCTCATTTTTAAGCTATCTAAATATTTAAAAAAAAAAAAAACAACAATTATCTGAACTATGAAACCGAATATATTAGTCTAAGAGCCAGCTTAAATCTGACAACACATTTTTTACGGTATCTGAAATTTCGTTCAGTGAGATTTCTATACCCAGTAAACAAGCAATGAGTACTAGCTAAGCCCGGCCGCGGTAGGTTTGGGGTCCCTCAGGTGAGTCAGGTATGAAAATTAAGTAAATTTTTAAAGTATTTTAAGGCGTCTGCCGTTTTAATATGTTATAATATACCTCTAGAAAAATTGAAAAATAACTATGGCTGCTGATTTTAAAGGTTGCAACATCCTAGCGGCCACTTTTCAAAATTCGAAAAAAAAAAAATTTTTAAAGTATTTTACGGCGTCTGCCATTTTAATATATTATTTATTGAACTATTTTAAGCTAATATTGAAAATGGCTGACATTTTTTCCGGTTGTAACTATCCGGTTTACAGCGAAACATTACCTGCAGTCTATGCTTAGAAAACATGTGGTAAAGTAAGAGCAGTAGTTTATGCTTGACGCAATTTGCTTCCCATGTAGCACCACGTGCGCTGGATGACGTCACGCAGGCGCGTAGCCAGTTAAATTTTTCGGGGGGGGGATATGAGCCTGGAAAAAATTTCGGGGGGGAGGGGGGATATGAACTTATATCTGTATAAATAGACGGAATTTCATCACTAATCCAAAAATTTCGGGGGGGGAATATATCCCGATATCCTCCCCTGGCTACGCCCCTGACGTCACGCGGTTCTTTCCCCCTGGGTGACCGTGAAAAACTTCGACACTTCGAGAACAGATTCGTAGATGAGCAGATCGATTTCTGCTTGGGGGCCCATAAAGGGCATTAGATTGAATCTGTTAATTATTTGAACGTATAAATTGTATATAGGAATTATGTAAATAAATTATATGTGATTGTATTAGACCTGATTTGATTATTATTGGAAAACCACTGAACCACCTCACGAAAATATAATATTATTTGGGTAATATTTCAAAGAAATTTTTGCAAATGATTACTAACTTTTCAGCATCCAGAATAGATGTTATCTTTGATCAATATTGGTACCCTTCCTTCAAAGACAACGAGCGGAATCTTCGACATGAAGCATCACTAATTGATTACTCGATTTCTGGACCAGACCAAATCAGACCAAGTGACTTTACGAAAGAAATGCGAAATACCAAATTCAAGAAAGCTGTTATTGAATTTTTCACTGTACATTGGGCAGCGGATGATGTTGCGCCGTTTATTGGAAATAAACTGATCCATTTGAGTTTCAAAAATTGTTATTCATATAGATCCAATGACGGCAAAGTCGAGTCAAGTATCGTCGAAGATTTGTGTTGTGAATCTCATGAAGAAGCAGACAGTAAAATTGTTTTCCATGCTTGTAGCATTATTGATCAGTCTAATATTGTTATTAGAGGTTCAGATACTAATATTTTAATAATCATGCTGGGCAATATGGTTAACTTGAAAAATCCTTCTTCTCACATTTGGATGCTAACCGGGACAGGAAACAACGAAAGGTTTATTGATGTCTGCAAAATATATACACAACTTGGTCCACTTCTAGCTAAAAGCTTAATTGGCTTCCAAGCTTTCACTGGTTGTGATTTCAATCCAGCTTTTTATACTCGGGGCAAAAAAAAAAAAAAAAAAAAAAAAAAAAAACCCTTTCACGTTACTAAAAAATAACGTTGAATTTCAAAAGGCATTCGCTGCTTTCGGTGACATTGGCCTGACTGAGGATACCTTACGTCAGGGCTTCCCAACGTGTGCTCCGCGGACCCCTTAGGGGTCTGCCGGCTCTTTTTAGGGGGTCCGTGGCCTTTGAACAGCGGCTGCGGTTCCCAAGTGTTGACCCGCAGGTAGTTTAGTGCCGGTGCTCGACTTTCTGAAAACTCCGGGGGGGGGGGGGGTCTGCCGCGGATTTTGCCTGAAAAGGGGGTCCGCCAGCTAAAAAGGTTGGGAAGCCCTGCCTTACGTGAACCGTTTAATGTTATCCAGAAGTGCACTTGCAGTATGTACAATGCTAAAAAATCCATCAATGTTGATGATGGGAGATTTCAACTGTTCGTTAATTCCTACAAGGCTGTACTATGAACGAAAATTTTAATAAAAAAGTCCGGAGCTTTGATGCAAGCATGATCCCTCCTTGAAAACCTGAACTGTACCAACAAGTTTTAAGGACGCATTATATTTCCAGCATTTGGAAAAATGCTCACGCGAAAGAGCCCACATCACTGAATCCCCTTGAATATGGCTGGATGGAGATGGAAAACCGTTACGTATTTAAGTGGTTCGAAGGATACCAACTTCCTTGCTTTGTCAGCGACTTAATTCTAAATCCTGAAGGTAAAGACAGCATTGTAGCATTTATTGTAACAGCATTTTAATTATCATAAGCTTATTTAAAAATTTGTATTTTATTTTTACAGAATCTGACTTGGTGGACGAAGATGACTTGTCACTTTCTAGAGATGATTCCGAAGATGAAAATTAATTATAAAATATTTCATCATTATAGATTATTTCCAAAAATAAATATATTCTGATATGAATAATGAATATATCTAATTAATGTTTGATTTTTTTTACATCTTACAAATATAATAATTTTATATTTGTTACAGCCTCATAATGGACTTTTGGTCCTTATTATGCACATTTAAAGTAGTAGATGTGTTCGTTTAATTGTATATTTATAAAATTTTTTACATTTACTAATATAATTTTAATGTTGTATAAATTTTACGAATGTGAAAATTACAACTGACATACGTACGCACGGACATACGTATGCACGGACTGCAGGTAATGTTTCGCTGTAAACTGGATAGTTACAACCGGAAAAAATGTCAGCCATTTTCAATATTAGCTTAAAATAGTTCAATAAATAATATATTAAAATGGCAGACGCCGTAAAATACTTTAATTTTTTTTTTTTTTTTTTTTTTTTCGAATTTTGAAAAGTGGCTGCCAGGATGTTGCGACCTTTAAAATCAGCAGACATAGTTATTTTTCAATTTTTCTAGAGGTATATTATAACATATTAAAACGGCAGACGCCGTAAAATATTTTAAAAATTTACTTAATTTTCATACCTGACTCACCTGAGGGACCCCAAACTACCGCGGCCGGGCTTAGCTAGTACCCATTGCTTGTTTACTGGGTATAGAAGTCTCACTGGACGAAATTTCTGATACCGTAAAAAATGTGTTGTCAGATTTAAGCTGGCTCTTAGACTAATACATTGTCACTGTCAAGCGCGATGTGAAGGACTAGCTAGCGGCTATTTTGGGGCCTTGGGGCTCAGGCCTCTCGATACCCGCAGGCGACGCAGAGGGCTCAGACGAGCTCCATTGAGCCGACGCAGGAGGAGGACAATGGAGTCCGACGCAGACGAGCTCCATTGAGCTGCAGAGTGGTGAATACATATGACCTGATCACGAAGGGATTTTTTTTCAATATTAAATTATTTCAATAATAAATAATTCTTCTCTTTTTTTTTTTTTTAACAATGAAGTTTATTTTTGGAGACTCCGTATTTTTATTTTATATTTGTTCAACACTTTGGGAATCTCTGTTCTGTAAAAAAAGATAACTACCTAAAGGAACAGTAATGATTCCTGATAGATACACTTACGACACATTGTCACTGTAAAGCTAGATGGAAATCAATCCATCTAGGACTCAATGGAGCTCGGCCATCTCGATACCGGTAGACCAAAAACAGACTCGTTCTGTTTGTATTAATCAGCAGATTTTAAAATTAAATTTCAGTTCAAATTAAATATGCATCCTTATAGAAGCAGAGCAATGCAGCACATATGACCAGACCACAGAGTACTCTTTTCCTTAAATTATTTTTTTAATTTTTAAGCGTTTCTTTTTTTTTGCAGTTTTTTTAGCTTTTTCTGTAGAATTAAGTTATATAATTTATTGTCTCGCATTAAAGATTTGTCCATTTACCATTACTGTGCAAGATCTTAATTTCTGTTTTTTCGATTTAGTTTCGTTAGTAATAAGAGTTGCTATGATGCTTAAAAATGTTATTTTAGAGATTGTTAATAATAAGTACAGTACGTAAGGCAATAAATATATAGGAGATATTAGCTAATTCCTAAAGTTATCAAAATATTACGAACGGTCATTCAAATATTGTGTCTTGAAAAATGAATAGAAGCTGCGGCTCTGCTGGACCCGGCGTGCGTCTGGGGTTCAACTGGACAGCAGGACACCCCAGGAACAGTAACAGGCTTTAACCAATAGGTAGGTCGTTCCTGAAGGTAATATCGTATAGTTTCATAAAGTGAATCATAGATATGCACTTGCACTTGGGAAATAATTAAAAATTATCCAAACATTTATTTTAGATGGCATTTTACTGTTTGTGTATTGCAACGGCTCCCAACCTTTTAACAAAATAACCTCCCATTCAAAAAAGTTTAGCTCGAGATGACACCCCCCCCCCCCATATTCTTCAGAATGCGTGCAATTTATTTATACTACAACAATGAACGTTTTGTAGCCTTTCCTACAAAATATTGTTATCGATAAAGTTGGAACAAACATTTCTAGCGAAAAATAAAAATGGAGCAAAAATAAGAATAAATAAGGTGAATTTTTAAACATGCATCATCACTTTATCTTTGCCTATTTTTCTCGAGCCCCACTGGTTGAGAACAAGAGGTGTATTGATTTAAAACATAACTACGCGAGGGTTATCTGCTTATGGTGGGGGGGCTGCCTTCTTTAGGAGGACTTATTAAGGGGGTTATAACGCCAATTTACTTAAGTTACCTTTGGAGAAAACCACCCCAAACTCCAGACCGCTAGAACAACAGCCGTGCGATAGACCAGATCCCTCGATAATCAGCCACTTACAATGTTGAGGGTTCTATACATTTGGCCATGATGGATCCAACAATGCTCAGCACGTAACAATGATAGTTAAGAAACATCGAGGCTGAAACAAAGCTACAACAAAGAAATGCTTATATAGAGCGTCAAAGCTACTATAAGTGCCGTGAATTGCGGCGGAAGCTGGTGGGGTCGTGGTCGGGTGTCGTGCCTTCGCCCATGATACATTATCACTGTCAAGCGCGATGTGAAGGACTAGCTAGCGGCTATCTTGGGGCCTTGGGGTTCAGGCCTCTCGATACCGGCAGGCGACAAGAGACCCGTTCTGTTAGTATTCCATTGAGCTGCAGAGTGGTGAACACATATGACCTGATCACGAAGGGATTTTTTTTCAATCTTAAATTATTTCATTAATAAATAATTCTTCTCTTTTTTTAACAATGAAGTTTATTTTTGGAGACTCCGTATTTTTATTTTATACTAGCTGAAGTACCCGTCCTTCGTACGGGAATAAATCATAATTGTCATTTTAAGTGCAAATGCAAAGAAATATGTACTGATAACTTAAAAAGAACACTTAAAACATACTTTTACAGAGTGAATGTGTAAACCTTTGGTTTATAGACGACTATCTCAAAAACATTTGCGCCACTTAAAGTATAAGTTTGTGAGTTTATTTAAATTATGATAAAAACTGTTGTATAATCTATTTTCGAATTTTCATAGAATATAAATGTTTGTTTTTTTACAATGCTTCTCGCAGCTTTTATATTTTGTTTTGGCATTTCTAGATCTTTTTCTGAGATTAGTTGAATTATAAAGTGTTTTTTTCTTTTTATGACATAATTATGAATTATCCTCTAATTTATTCAAGTACATCTGTACGTAAAAAATAATAAAAATACTTATATATTTGAATTTGGATAATATGCAAATGGTAAACAATTTTCGGCGTTCGTATGAAGAATATATTTTAATATTTCCCAAATAAAAATTGGAAAATGCACGATAAATTAGTGCAAAATTTTACTAATTATGTAAGTATACATAAAGTCTAAAAATAACTATGTTTTGGGGACATAATAGTTTCATAATATATTTTAATATTTCAGATATAAAAAATATTGAGAATTCACAATGAAGAAATGCAGAAATTTACAAACTATGCAGAGGTATTGATAGGAATTTTTTTCAAGGAGTGAAAATACTCGTTTACTGATTTTTGAGGCGTGATTTCAATTTTAGAGGAGTAAATCTAGCGGTTTAAAGAATAGAAAACAAAATCTGGCATCAAAGTGAACAAAAGAAAGAAGACTTGGAAGAAAAAAGACTTTAAATTTATAAACTTTGAAATTATTCGAAAAAAGAATTACCCAATTTATGGATTATTCTTTCATAAGTTTCATTCATTAAAATTCTTTCATTTTTCATCATTCTCTACAGGACAACATCTTGGATATAAAAAGAAGAAACGACATTCTTGTCTTCTGCGTCAAATTTAAGATACTGCTCTTATATACGGCATAATACTTCTAATTCTTTATAATTTAACCCACTACGTATTTTTAAAAAATTTTATACGGTTTTTAGTTGCTCGTAAAACCCTGTTTCTCACAAACAGCAATTGGCAAAGACATCACTGCTCTTTGCGTTTGAGCTGTAAATTCTAGATACACTCGAACGCCATCTATAAATATTAACATGCAAAATTGTTTAATTTTTATATCTGGAATTAAAAAAACTTCTACATCAAGTAATTCTTGTTTTCGTTGCTTTGTTGGCACACCAAAACTGTATGCGAAGTTTGGTAAATGATTTTGAATGTTAAATTTTAATCAAAAATACAGAGAGTGAAAATGCACATTTTAAAATTTTAAGGTAAAGTTTTCTCACGCTAATTTTCAAATTTTATTGGAACATTTACAAACACTATAACCATCTTCAAAATGGTAACCGATAATTTAAATTACACAATACACATATACAGGCTTAGACTCTAGCCATTTACCAGGCGGCTAGCATCAGTCCGGTCCTTTTATATAATAAATTTTAAAATTCAATCTTTAGAAACAACGCGCACACTTATTTTATTTACTAGCCCGTGTTCTTTTAACGGCTCGCTCATTTATTCAAGCAGCGGGTGCGTTTATAATCTTTACTGCTCCCATGGGGGAAAAGCACATCCGCCAAAGGAGTGGCGATGTTGCTGGAATAAATAAACTTTTTCAACTTAAATTAATGAGAGTCTTCAAATTTTAGTCTTGATAATGCATCAGCATTACTGTGTTGACTGCCTTTCCGATATGTAATCGTCATGTTATAACGTTGCAGGGCTAAAGCCCACCGAGATAGCTTAGCACCATGGGGCGCACTTCTCGTTAAATACGTCAGAGGATTATGGTCTGAAACTATTTGAATTTCAGCTCCAAATATCCAGGTGTCAAATTTCTTTAATGCTTCCAGTACACAAAAGGCTTCTCTTTCAATGGTCGCCCACTTTGACTCGTGCTTAGTTTTTTACTGAAAAATGCAATAGGTAATTCTTTCCCATTGTCATCACGTTGAGCTAAGCATGCCCCAATTGCAGTGGCCGAGGCATCTGTGTATAATTGAAAAGGTTTCTCAAGGTCTGGAGTGTGTAAGGAAGGCATTTTTATCAGTTCCTCTTTGAGCTTTGTAAATGCTTTATCCGCCTCCGAACTCCACGGTATCTTAATTGGAACGCTTTTCTTCGTCAGGTTTGTCAACGGTAATACGATTTGTGAAAACTGAGGTATATAGTCACGATAGTAACTAGCCAGCCCAATCAAACTTCTCAACTCTTTCTTAGTGGTGGGTCTTGCTAACTTTCGTATAATTTCAACCTTTTCTGGATCCGGGGAATGTTGTCCCGATCCAACTACATGACCTAGAAATTTCACATGGGGTTTTCCAAATTCGCACTTTCCCAAATTTACTGCCAGACCTACTTCCTTCAAGGTCTTGAAAACATTGTCTATATGAACCAAATTTTCATCCCATGTGCTAGAAAATATAGCCACATCGTCGATATATGACCGACAGTATTCTCTATGTGCGATCAAAGCCTTATCCATTGATTTTTGAAACGTTCCTCCAGAATTTTTCATTCCAAAGGGCATGACATGCCACTGGTAAGGACCTGAGTGGGTTACAAATGCGGTATAATGCTTTGAATTTTCCTTCATAGGAATTTGCCAGTATCCTTTGGTAAGGTCTATGACTGTAATAAATGATGCCTTTCCCACCTCATATATTAAGTCATTGGCTATTTTCATAGGGTACACGTCTGGTATAGTAAAACTATTTAATAATCTGAAGTCGACACATAATCTGACACTTCCATCTTTCTTGGCAACGCAAACCACAGGATGAGCCCATTCGCTATCACTGTGTTCGATTAGACCCAGGTCTAACAGTTCTTGAATCTGTCGATCCACTTCTTGTTGCAAACTAATAGGTATTCGGTATGGTTTAAGTCTCTTTGGTGTACAATCTACTGTAACCCTAACAGAGTGACCTTCTACCCTAGCGCGGCCAGGTTTTGCACTGCACCTGCACCAACACACCTGCATATTTTTTAAGTACATGAAATAATTCCTGTACTTGCTTATTCGTTAACTTGGCATTCCCAAGGTATGTCCTAATATCTTCTATGCTTTTACTTTGTGCATCAGTAGGTGCATAATGAATGGTCCCGAAATCTTCGTCTAACTCAAAAATCATACCAACATGATTTACTCTTTGAATATATGGACGCACTTTATTCACATGAAGTTCTCTTATACTTCCGTCTTCCATTTCAACCTTTACAGAATGTGGTCTGGTAATCTGCTTAACTGTTCCGGGGCCGATCCAGGTATTTAAAAGCTTATGCAAAGACGACGGCCTCAATACTAAAACTTTATCGCTCACTGCAAAGGACTTTTCTTTTGACCGGAGGTTATATCTGGAGACATATTCTTTCTGAGCCTTCTTGCTATTCTCAGAAGCGAATTCGTGAGCCCTTTTCAAACTCTCCACCAAGTTTTGCAAATATTCCGTAATTGGACGTGAGGCGGTCTGGAATCTGTCGTTCACGTTGGAATCTGTCGCGTTGGAAATCTGTCACGTTGGAATCTGTCGCGTTGGAATCTGTCGTTCACCTGTCCAAATATATTTTAACAACGCTAAAGGTCCTGGAGGTAATCTTCCATATACCAATTGATAAGGTGACAATCCGGTAGTGCTGTGAGGCACTTCTCTATATGCAAACATAAGATACGGGAGGTGAATGTCCCAATCTTTACCATATTCTTGTATAATTTTATTCAACATATCCTTCAGAGTTCTATTCCAGCGCTCGACTGCTCCCATACTCTCAGGATGTCCTGGAGTGGAAAAGCGAGGTGAAACGCCTAACAATTTCTGAAATGCCTGAGTTAACTTGGAAGTAAAGTTTGTACCTTGATCTGTGCAGATCATTTTAGGAAATCCCGTTTGGGTAAATATCTTCATTAATACATCACATGTGGTTTTAGCACTGATTTCTCTTACAGGAATGGCTTCAGCCCATCGGGTGCATAAATCTACTGCACATATGATAAACCGATGTCTTCTTCCCGAAGGTGGTTCTAGTGGGCCAATACAATCTAAACTCCATACTTCGAATGGTATTTCAGGTCTGACAATAGGTTGTATGGGAATCCTATCTCGGTATGTCTCAACTCTTCTTAATTGGCATTCTTTGCAACTCTCACAAAATTTTTTAACGTCTCGTTTGAATGATGGCCAAAAAAATGTATATTTAATTCATTCTTTAGTTTTCCGTTCTCCTAAATGTCCGGCTAATGAAATCTCATGGGCCATTTTAAGCACATCCGATCTCTTACATTGGGGTAGTACTACTTGTTTGACATCTTCCCCACATATTGTTTCGGCATGTACAAGAATACCATCTAAAACTTCATATGAATTTTGATGATTTTCTTCATGTTTCCAATATGGTTTTAACTGTTCGTCTTCCCTTTGGAGCTTCTGGAACGATGCTACAGTCTCAGGAACTTTCGCGTTCTTCTCTGCTTCAGTGTTTTCAATCCTTGTTTGTACATTTCCCGATACCAAGTGATTTATATACCTTTTGTCTTCGTCTTCAACTAAAATACTGCACACATCAGATTTTAATTCCATACCATTAAACAACTGTATGTTTTCTTTCATTAATTTAAATGCCGTATTACAGATTAACATATCGCATTTTAGTTTTCTAGATATACCACATATAACCGGTACTCTTCCATGTAACCCATCATTTACTTTTACATTCACTATTTTTAACGGAACTGTTTCTTCTTCTCCAAACGCTGAGTAAAGCTTTACAGTACCTTCACTCTTTTCTTCATGTTTCTGTATTAAATCATTTCGTATGACTGATATTTGTGCCCCAGTATCTACGATACCATTAAATGTTTTCCCTTAGCATTCAACTTCCAAAATCATAAGATTATCGCAATTACTTTTGAGTTTAAATTTATCTGATATTCTCAAATCAACCCGTGCGGTGAGCATGCTCAATTTTTCTTCAGTGTTATCTTCTTTATTCGCGTCACTAATCTGTATTTGAACTAAATTGCTCTGTGCACGCTCTGATCTTCTGTTATGGAAATTAAGTGAATCGCTTTTATTTTTAAATCTCGGACATTGCGATCGCAAATGTTCACACGATCCGCATTCAAAACATCGATTCCGCTTCCTTTGTTCATGAAAATTTTCCTTTCGAGTCGTTGTATTTCGGCGACTTTCAAAATTTCCGTATTTTGACTGGTACGGGTTAGTTGCCCAATTATCGTTTTCTGTTTTCGCAAGAGGACGTTCCTTGGCGAATTTTGGCTTCATTACTCTTCTTACATCGTCATATTCATCTAGTTTTTCGGCCAACATTTTTGGGGATACAATCTCCGTCCATTCATCCATGAAATGTTCTTTTACTTCAAATGGTACTTTTCTTTTAATCTGATCAGTGATCATCAGATTTTTTAAATCTTCTAGAGATTTAATTTTTAACCCGTCAATCCACCCATCAAAATAGGCTTTCATTTTAAAATAAAATTCCATCCATGTTTCTTCTGTGGACTTTTGGTGTTTCATAAATAACTGTCTGAATTTCTCGGCGCTTAATTTAAATCTTTTTAACAGCATCTTCTTAATTTCATCGTAATTTTGCGCTACCTCTTCTGTTTCCCTAGCAATCAAACTGGAAACAGGAGTTGGCAACACCCCAATTAAATGAGCAACCCAATTTTCTTTATCGACGCCAAGCATCTTTAACTGTCTCTCAAACAACGTAAGAAATAAACAGATATCACTTTCCTTCGGATCAAACCTAGGCAATAATTTTTCTAAATTAGTTTTAACACCGCTTCCTTCCCGTACTTGGCTTCCCAACATCGCATTTTCTGCCATTTTTTCAATTTTCAATTTTTCTAATTCAAAAACTTTTTCTCTTTATTTTTCTTCTCTCTCTTTCTGATCCTGTCTTTCCCTTTCTTCTCTCTCTTTCCGATCCTGTCTTTCTTTTTCTTCTCTCTCTTTCCGATCCTGTCTTTCTTTTTCTTCTCTCTCTTTCCGATCCTGTCTTTCTTTTTCTTCATTTCTATCAGCAATAATTCTAGCCAATATTTCTTTACAAAATTCTTCATCATAATTTTTATCGTTCGTAATCAGATCACGTAACTTCACCACAGTAAATGTCGTATCAACCGTTAAACCCAGTTCTTCAGCAAGAACTATTAAATCTTGTTTCTTTCCCTTACCAAAAAACGCCATTTCACTTTTCAATTGCTAGTTTTCAGCTACGGTTACAGGTATATGTTTATATACGAATCAGGAGGATTCTTCAAGTAAATATGCCGGGACGGCCAACTATATATTAACACCAACAGGGAAACTTCCTTCAAAACCTGCCAAACTGGCCTACTATACTTCAAAATAATGCAGATCAACTGCTATAGCTACGTACAAATACAGTCGCATGAAATTGATGAAGAAATACAGCTCTCACCTGCATTCTGTAGTATCGCATTCAATTCAATCCAATCCTGCCGACTACGCCAGTAAAGTTTTCCCACGCTAATTTTCAAATTTTATTGGAACATTTACAAACACTATAACCATCTTCAAAATGGTAACCGATAATTTAAATTACACAATACACATATACAGGCTTAGACTCTAGCCATTTACCAGGCGGCTAACATCAGTCCGGTCCTTTTATATAATAAATTTTAAAATTCAATCTTTAGAAACAACGCGCACACTTATTTTATTTACTAGCCCGTGTTCTTTTAACGGCTCGCTCATTTATTCAAGCAGCGGGTGCGTTTATAATCTTTACTGAGTTACTTTTTATTTTTAATACATAAAATACGCTTGCAGAGGGGTTAAATATATATTTGGTGTAAGTATATACAAAGTCTAAAAATAATTATGTTCTGGGTGCATAACATTTGAGTAATATATTTTAATATTTCACGTGTAAAATATCGGAAAATGCACAATAAATAAATGCAGACATAAATGCAAAATAAACAAACTATGCAAATATACACAAAGTATAAAAATAAATATGCTTTCGTTGCATACTATTTAATAATATATTTGAGTAATTCACATTTAAAAGTATTAAAAATTAATATTAAATATAAGCAAAAATTTACAAAATATGCAAGGTTATGCAAAGTCTACAAATAACTATATTTTTGGACGCATAATATTTGAATAACATACAATATTTCACATGTAAAAAAACACCGGAAAACGTACAATAAATAAGTGCAAAAATGCACAATCAATGCAAGTTCATACAACGTATAACAGTAACTATGCATTGGCCGCATAATATATCAATAAGTTATTTTAATATTTCACATAAAAACAATATTACTAAATGAACAATAAATAAATGAAAAAGCTGAATATTTTAGTAAGAACAAAGTCTAAAAATAACTATGCTTTGGGGCACATAATATTTTAATATGTTTTAATAAATCATACTTCAAAAGTGTTGGAAAATACACAATACATAAATGGAAAAATTTACAAACTATGCAAATATACAAAGTATAAAAAAATTGTGCTTTGAGGGCACAGTATTTTAATAATGTCTTATAATAAATCACGCATAAAAAATACTGAACAATGCACAAATATAAGTAAAAGTTTATCAACTATGCAACTATATACAAAGTCTGCAAATAACAATAATTTTGAGAGCATAACATTTGAATAATATGTTCTAATATTTCGCATATAAAAAACACTGGGAAATGTACAATAAATAAATGCAAAAATTTACCAACTATGCAAATATACACAAAGTATAAAAATAACTATGCTTTCGTCGCATCGTATTTTAATAATATATTTTAATATTTGCATAAAAACAATATAGGCAAATGCACTATAAATAAATGCAAACGTTTGCTAACTATGAGAGTGTATACAGAGTCTAAAATTAACTATGTTTTGGGGGGCATGATATTTTTAATATGTTTAGTAATTTCCATATAAAAAACACTGCAAAATGTACAGTAAATAGAAGCAAAAAGATACAAACTATTCAAGGGTATACAAAGCCTACAAATAACTTAATTTTGAGTGCATAGTATATTAAAATTATACTTTAATATTTCACAAATAACGAAACAGTAAAAAATGCACAATAACCAAATGCAAAAAAGTACAATCTATGCAAGTGTGTGCAAAGTATAAAAATAACTATGGTTTGGCCGCATCACATTTTAATAAGATATTTTAATGTTTACATAAAAACGATATTGGGAAATGCACAATAAATGCATGCGAACGTTTTCTAACTATGCAAGTATATACAAAGTCTGAAAGTAACTACGTTTAGGGTGCATAATACTTTGATAATATGTTTTAAAAATTCACACGTCAAGAATATTGGAAAATACAGATTAAATAAATGAAAAAAATTGCAAACTGTTCAAATATGCACAGTCTAAAAAAATGTTTTGGTCTCAGGATATTTTAATAATCCACATAAAAAAAAGTATTGAAAAATGTACATTCAATACATGCAGAAATTCTCAGACTATGTAAGGGTATACCAAGTCTACAAATAACTATACTTTTGAGCGGAAAATATTTGAAAAAGGTATTTTAATATTTTACATATAAAAAACACTGCAAAATGTACAATAAATAAATGCAAAAGTTTATAAATTATTCAACTATATACAAAATGTACAAATATCTTTTTTATGGAGCGCTACCTTAATCCAGGGCCTTAGCATAGACAACATTTTTTGTTTTTCCACCTGGAGCATAAATGTGTAAATTGTTTGGGGATCCAACTCTCGAGCACGCAACATACAGTTGACCATGGGAGAAACAGGGCACTTCTAAGTGAACTCCAGCTACCTTTAGAGACTGGCCTTGTGATTTGTTTATTGTAATCGCGAAAGCAAGTTTTACTGGAAATTGCAGTCGCTTGAATTCAAACGGCAAATCACTGTGTATCATCGGAATTCTAGGGATGAAGACATATTTTCCTTTACCACATCCTGTCAAAATTACTGCTTCTATAACATTTGGCATTAATTTTCTTACAGATAATCTTGTTCCATTGCATAATTTTGGTGTATCTAAATTTCTGAGTAAAATAATTGGTGATCCTATTTTAAGACAGAGCTGATGAGGTGGCATCCCAGGTGGCTCCAATGAATTTAAGAATTCTGTGGGATAATAAACAGCTTGGTCACTGTTTAGCGTGGTGTCTATTGATTTGTAAATTGTAGAGTCACCAGGGAGTTTTTCTTGTATCTTATTATTAATTTTTGAAACGATATCATTTTTTGGTGCAAGTATGGCACGTTCACATAGCCAATCATGATTCTTAAAATTTTGAATAATGTTTGGAAAAACACTTTGAATCAATGCTTTTTCTGAAGGAACCTCGTTACAAAAATCTCTTGGAAATGTAATGTATGATGTTACAGGATCAGAAGGAAAGTTTCCTTCTCCAAGGGTGAGGAGCTGTTGAGAAAAAGTTTTTGGAACATCCCCTAATAAACCAACTCTCATGTTTATTGATAATGATTGCCTTTTAACGTGTGACCAAAGGTATGAGGATTTCAAGCAAGCGTTCAATTCATCGGCAGGGGTTGCTCGTTTAATTACTGGCAATGTTTGCCGAAAGTCTCCCGCAAGAACTACTATAGCCCCTCCCATTATTAAATCTTTTCCCCGAAGATCTCTCATCAATCTATCAAGCGCCTCAAGTGCTTTCTTGTGTGCCATAGTGCACTCATCCCAAACAATTATTTTGCACTTTTGTAATATTTTCGCTTTTCCTGAGCCCATACTTATATTGCAAATTGGGTTTTCGATAACCGTTAAATTTAAAGGCAGCTGCAGGGCAGAATGAGCCGTACGTCCACCATCTAGGAGTGTAGACGCAATTCCTGAGGACGCAATGGCTACAGCAATATCATTTCTTGATCTAATTTCTGCTAATATTAAATTAATCAAGTATGTTTTGCCTGTCCCTCCTGGAGCATCTATAAAAAGGAGACCTCCGCTTTCATCAGAAATCAAACCCGTTATTACGGTATATACTTCATTTTGATCTTTATTTAAAAGAGGTTTGTTAGATTCAACAAATTTTCTTAACATCTCTGTATTGTAACTTGTTTCCCGAAGTATTTCTCTGTCGATAGTGTTGAAGTCAGTTTTGATTGGTGGAAGTAATCCTAATTCCTTAAGTGTTTTGCCGCTGAGTGTTATGCATTTATCCTCAAGCATTATCAAAGCTTCGTTAAAAATTTCGGCAGAAAAATTGAGTTTAAGGTCGGGGTTGGATCTTCGTTGATTCATCAGTATGTCTTCGCTAAGGCTTTCCTTGTACTTTTCCCATAGATTTTGCGGGTTTGATGGAGCACAAGTTGTAATAATTACCGAAAAAAGATCACGTAATTGCGGTGAAAAGCGTGTCAGGCATGCTTCTGCTAAAGTTGCACTCCAGTGTTCATCGTCTTCAAGCAAACAGCGTTTAAGGCATGCTTCCCTGTATGTTTCACATATTTCACCATTCACAGTTTTCAGATCCGTGAAGGATGTTGGTCCACGTATGGTGTGCAGCAATAGACGTAGATAATAGAGTTCTGCATTGTTCGGATGAACTGTATAGACACGCCCCAAGACATCACTTGCACGGACATTATACCCTGGAACAATACTACCTTGTTTTCGTTTGAAGAACTGTTTTCTTGAGTTATCCCATGTATAATATTTAGGTACTTCTGCGTAAAGTAGAGTTCTTGCGAACTCATCCTCCTGACAAAGACGAAAGAAAGCTGTTAAAGTGGTGCTTGGTGGATGAGCGGCTACCTTTTGAGCAGTTTCTTTCGTAAAGTAGACACGTTGTCCATTTTCTAGATGAACGATGAGGTGGGAAACTGGTGGGTATCGTTCATGGATAGCAAATCTTAAAATGCGCCACACGGCTTCACTGCTGCTTATATACCTTCCCATTTGAAACTGAATTATTTCGTCCGAGGATTCGTCATCCCCATGAATGTTAAATACAGCCATGTCACTGCCTTTGTTTATGTATTTACAAATATATTTAATGGATTTCACTGAGTTGCAAATTTCTACGTTTATGTGTGCCTGGAACATTTTGCAAAGTAATGGAGAATAAGGCACCACCCATCTGTTATCGATCTCAATTTCTCTATACTGATTGTCTATCTTCTTTTTAATGGTGAAAGTGTGACCACCTTGCTCTGGATTGCGTCGCCTGTACAGCGGGTATCCATCGTTTCCCGATTCAGTTTCTTCAATAAATTGCCGTGGATATTTTTTTGTACAATTTTTTTCATTCATACATGGCGATGCCAAATTCAGCGGGCCACACGGTCCATGTATCATATGTTTTGAGACAACTTCAAAAAGCACAGGGTCTTCATGTTTATTTGGTATTTCTGCGGAAATAACGGCATCGATTTGTGTTGGGCGTATTTTTTCCTTAAGCCATACTAAAATATGAGCATGTGGAAGACCTCTTTTTTGCCATTCTATACTGTACATCCAGCACTGCGTGTCGCCATAAATTTGACTCTTGGTTATGATGTGTATGAGTTTGATTAATTTTTGTTTAAATACCCTCGCTGTTAAATCATGGCGGTCCGTAGATGATTCATCGCTCCTAAGTTCTTCTTTGATCTCTATCCATGCCGGATTACTTGTAAATGTAATAAAGAGATCTGGACGTCCGTGCACTCTTACATACGACATTGCATCCTGAGCATACTCGTGCATATGTCGTGGACTTCCCGTAAATGAAGACGGAAGAATTACCATTTTACCTACGTCTGTTACTTTTCCGTCTCTGTCAATGGAATCTTTTAAGTGTATGTACTCCTCTACTCGAAGTTTCTTTTGGTTAAGCCTGATGTAAAGAAGGCGTTCGCTCTCTATCTTCGCATACATATCTACAATGTATTGATGGAAAAGTTGTCTGTAATGTAGAATATGGTTAGAACTTTCAAGTCTTATCATTATTCGATAAGCATAATAATCCATTGCAGAAACTTTTTTATCGACTGGATTTCCTGTTAGTGGATCTCTTTCTTGTAAATTGAAGTGATACCCATCTTCACCTTCCCAAAACATAATTGGATATTGAAGGGCATCATAAGAACGGTGGGTTTCAGAAATGCGTTGCAAAGACGTACTCCGCCTCTGAAGAATTATATCCCTCTTCTGAAATTCTTCCCCAGCCATCACAATTGCTACTTCATTTACAGTTGGTTTGTTAAAACGCCTTTCATGTTGACCTGCTGGAGCTTTGTCGGCTCGAATCACTAAATTGTACTCATCAGTTGGCATTTTATCTAAGGCTGTTTTAAATATCTTCACCAAAGCATTGTTTTCGTGCAACAACTTTTGAATATTTAAAATAATGTCTTTTCTTGTCCCAGGAACAGCTTCATTACGTTGATCTACCTCTGTTTTTTCATATCCAATAAAATAAATTTGCAAAAATTTGGGAGAATTATTTGGAAACGGAAGCAGTGATCCAACTCTATGATATATCTGTCCCTGAATTTTAAACGTGGACATGAAACCTGATTCCTCAACTCTTGACGTTGTTCCAAAAGATGTCATTTGAAAGCAACTATTATACTTTCTTATATTTTTCAAAAAATGTTTAGACTCTGATGTTACTCCAGAAATGTACGACAAAAGTGGCTGTGGTGGTAAATTTAGTGGCTCTAGATTCACTTTGCCGTTCGAACAGCACATACCAAGTGATTCAGAACTAAACTTCTTTGCACGACAAAACTTACATATTACGTTCATTTTGCCAATATTTATTTTGGGATGTGAATGATAGTTATAATTAGGGTCATATCGAAACGCTTCTAATTTTAAATTATCCCGTCTGCGAGCTTGTATCAATTGCGCATGTCTTGTGCAATCCCGATGAAGGCGGATACTACGCTGTTCAGGTGTTTCAGATATTCTCAAGGCATCTTGTCTCGCCCGTTGGTTCTGAAGACGTTCTGAAGTCTCTGAAGGTGTTTCAGCTGCTCTAGACATGGCTTGCCTTGTTGTTTGTTGCTGGAGGCGCGCCTCCGACTGCTCTTCGGTTTCAGCTGCTCTAGACATGGCTTGCCTTGTTGTTTGTTGCTGGAGGCGCGCCTCCGACTGCTCTTCGGTTTCAGCTGCTCTATACATGGCTTGCCTTGTTGTTTGTTGCTGGAGGCGCGCCACTGACTGCTCTTCAGTTTCAGCTGCTCTAGACATGGCTTGCCTTGTTGTTTGTTGCTGGAGGCGCGCCTCCGACTGCTCTTCGGTTTCAGCTGCTCTATACATGGCTTGCCTTGTTGTTTGTTGCTGGAGGCGCGCCACCGACTGCTCTTCGGTTTCAGCTGCTCTAGACATGGCTTGCCTTGTTGTTTGTTGCTGGAGGCGCGCCTCCGACTGCTCTTCGGTTTCAGCTGCTCTAGACATGGCTTGCCTTGTTGTTTGTTGCTGGAGGCGCGCTCCGACTGCTCTTCGTTTCAGCTGCTCAGACATGGCTTGCCTGTTTTTGTTGCTGAGCGGCCTCCGACTGCTCTTTGTTTCAGCTGCTCTAGACATGACTTGCCTTGTTCTTTGTTGCTGGAGGCGCGCCTCCGACTGCTCTTCGGTTTCAGCTGCTCTAGACATGGCTTGCCTTGTTCTTTGTTGCTGGAGGTGCGCCTCCGACTGCTCTTTGGTTTCAGCTGATCTAGACATGGCTTGTCTTGTTCTTTTTTGCTGGAGGCGCTCCTCCGACTGCTCTTCGGTTTCAGCTGCTCTGCATATTGCTTGTCTTCTTCTTTCCTGTTCCAGACGATATTGGCGTTGTTCCAGTGTTTCCAAACAGCGTCTTTTTTTGTCATTTCTAGAAGATTTAGTACTTTGTCCAATACATGATCTTTTTTTGGGGGGCATACTGTAAGAAATGTTGCCATAAAAAATCTGAAATATATAACAACTATTTAATATTGATTTTTAGTTTTACTTTTTTTGCTAATGCATTTTACAAATAGAAAAGATATTTTGAAAATATGGGATATCGGGCATCATTTAAAATGATTTTATTGGCTATCAAAAATAAGTGTTAAAAATACTGAACTGAAATCAACTATTTAGATACAAATTATGACTGCTTTGAAATACGAAAATATTTAAGTGAAGAAAATCGAAATTTCATTATTTTATATTATTACAAAGACTTTAAATAATTAATTCATTTAACAAAAGAACATTGTCTTGCAACAAACTTTTACTTTTAAAACAATTTAAAAAATTATTTGACTCATTATAGCGATTGCATGCAAGAAAAGAAACAAAACTAAAAAATAATAAAATTTTAAGGAGAGATAATTCAGGGAGGGAAAAAAAAAGGCTAGCAGGTCGTTCCCGGTCAAATCAAACAAAACAAAATATAACTGCATCAAAACACCATTTAGATTTTCATCAACATTTTTACAGATGATTTACGTCATACATGTCTCGTTCCAACGCCATTTAAGGTTTTTCCATGCTCTGATCAATTTGGCACGAAAAAAGTGGGTGCTGCCATTCAAAAATTTCAAAAATTTGTCATTGTAACCGTAACTGTGAGAGGTTTATTGTTTTAAATCATCACAATCTGGACCCCATACATTCAAATAACTATTTCTAAACTTTCATTTCGATTGGTTGAACGGTTCGGCCTCTAGGGACTTATATATAGGGAGAGTTTCTTTTAGACCACCCTGTATATCCCGCTAATATTATAAATCTGAAAAATTGCATTTTTATGGATGCAATTTGGAATGGAAACAGTTTATAAGTCAAGCATTGGCTCAACAGCCCCTTTGCGGGGCCAAGGACTGCGCAGCCCAACCGCGCCTTTGCGACCATAGGCTCTGGGGTGCGGATGCATATGCCTTGGCCAGGTGGTCACCTGACGCGAAGACCCCAGTGTTTGACCCCAAGCAAGCTTGGACCGCATTTTATCGTCCCACGCACAGCTGTCAATTGAAGAACAACTCCCCTGTTGTACTGTCTGATTTTCCTTGTTTTATATACAATACAAACTTTCATATTTAATGAGGATTTTCATTTCATGAATGTTTCTTGTTAACGTTTTCCCATCCAGCAAATATAGTGTGCATACATACATAGTGTGTGCTGGTGTCACATACAATGTATACTCAAAAAGAATAAAACATCTATACTCTTTATAAGGATAGCACATAGACCTTGTATGTGTATTAGTATTTGTTCACACTCTAAAAGTAAACTTGTAAAATGAATTAAACAATTAAAATATATCTGAGTAATAAATCTTATTTTGAGTGTGAATAAAAAGCCTAGTTTTAAGTCACGTGAAGGTTTAATTTCTTTTTCTCAGCTCTTGAGCAGAAAGCCAAATAAAAATTTAAAACATGTATATCTGATCAAACATGTTGAAAAAATTTGATGTTTCTTAACAAATGCAATATCCAAAACTATAGAAGGTATGCAAAATTTTATTACATTTTTTGGAATCAACTTTAAAAGTTACCTTTAGATTTTTATAAATTTGCGTACGAAGAAAACAATGTAAGCACGTCTATCTAACAGGAAAAGGATTATACAGTAAAATCCCAATAAAAAATGTAACACCGATAATTTTGCTCCATTTGCGTGAATCGGCTTTTCATACTTAGGCTCACAAAAAAGGTGGTATATTCTATTTTATACGATTAAACAGACTATTAGAAAATAGTTATACATTATCATACTCGTAATTCTAATAATAATTATAAGATATAAGAAATGCATCAAAAACATTTACCTTAAAACAAAATGTCTTACTGAAAATTCTATGTCACAGCTCACTATTTTTAATCCAGATATTAATTAGCAGACGATTTTAAATTCTCATGTTTCGGCTGAGCTAATGAATATGTGTTCGTAAAACTCCTTTTCTGCGTTGCCGTGTTAATTCATATAAATTTTTATGTCCATGGTTCACGAACGCAAAATAAATTCCAAAAATTACGCAATAAAAAAAACTATTTAATATGTAAGAGCTCTCTATTTTTAATGCAGATATTAATTAGCAGACGATTTTAAATTCTCGTGATTCGGCTGAGCTAATGAATATGAATTATAACGCCAATTTACTTAAGTTACCTTTGGAGAAAACCACCCCAAACTCCAGTCCGCTAGAACAACAGCCGTGCGATAGGCCAGATCCCTCGATAATCAGCCACTTACAATGTTGAGGGTTCTATACATTTGGCCATGATGGATCCAACAATGCTCAGCACGTAACAATGATAGTTAAGAAACATCGAGGCTGAAACAAAGCTACAACAAATAAATGCTTATATAGAGCGTCAAAGCTACTATAAGTGCCGTGAATTGCGGCGGAAGCTGGTGGGGTCGTGGCACGGCTACCGTGGTGTCGTGCCTTCGCCCATGATTCATTATCACTGTCAAGCGCGATGTGAAGGACTAGCTAGCGGCTGTCTTGGGGCCTTGGGGCTCAGGTCTCTCGATACCGGCAGGCGACAAGAGACCCGTTCTGTTAGTATTCCATTGAGCTGCAGAGTGGTGAACACATATGACCTGATCACGAAGGGATTTTTTTTCAATCTTAAATTATTTCATTAATAAATAATTCTTCTCTTTTTTTAACAATGAAGTTTATTTTTGGAGACTCCGTATTTTTATTTTATATTTGTTCACCCCTTTGGGAATCTCTGTTCTGTAAAAAAAGATAACTACCTAAAGGAACAGTAATGATTCCTGATAGATACACTTATGACACATTGTCACTGTAAAGGTAGATGGAAATCAATCCATCTAGGACTCGATGGAGCTCGGCCATCTCGATACCGGTAGACCAAAAACAGACTCGTTCTGTTTGTATTAATCAGCAGATTTCAAAATAAAATTTCAGTTCAAATTAAATATGCATCCTGATAGAAGCAGAGCAATGCAGCACATATGACCAGACCACAGAGGGCTCTTTTCCTTAAATTATTTTTTTAATTTTTAAGCGTTTCTTTTTTTTTTTTTTTTTTTTTTTTTTGCAGTTTTTTTAGCTTTTTCTGTAGAATTAAGTTATATAATTTATTGTCTCGCATTAAAGATTTGTCCATTTACCATTACTGTGCAAGATCTTAATTTCTGTTTTTTCGATTTAGTTTCGTTAGTAATAAGAGTTGCTATGATGCTTAAAAATGTTATTTTAGAGATTGTTAATAATAAGTACAGTACGTAAGGTAATAAATATATAGGAGATATTAGCTAATTCCTAAAGTTATCAAAATATTACGAACGGTCATTCAAATATTGTGTCTTGAAAAATGAATAGACGCTGCGGCTCTGCTGGACCCGGCTGTGTCCCGCAATCTCGAAAGATAAGGCTGACAGAAGAGCATAAATTCTCCGTAATTGGAA